>JASSUY010030141.1:0-23372 GCA_032466535.1 Forpus xanthops
TTTCCAGTCATCGGGAACTTCACCTGACTGCCATGATTTTTCAAATATGATGGACAGTGGCTTAGCAACTTCATTTGTCAGATCCTTCAGGACCTGCAGATGGATTTCATCAGGTCCCATGAACTGGTGTACGTTCATGTTCTTAAGATGGTCTTGAACCATATCCTCTCCTACAGTGGGCCTAGGGTCTTCATTTTCACAGTCCCTGCATCTGCCTTGTGACCCAAGGGGTCACAATTCCTGCATCAAGCCTGCTCCACTGTGGGCTTCTGTCTCCTTGTGACTACAGCTCCTGCCAGGAGCCTGCTCCAGCTTGGGCTTCTCAAGGGGTCACATCATCCCCCTGCTCCTGCATGGAGTCTTCCATGGGCTGCAGGTGAAATCTGCTCTACAGTGGACCTCTTTGGAGTGCAGGAGCACAGCTTGCTTCACCATGGGTTTCACCATGGGCTGCAGGGAAATCTCTGCTCCAGCACTTGCAGCACTTCCCTCCTTCTTCACTGACCTTGGAGTCTGCTGCGGTTTCTCTTACATATTCTCACTCTCTGTCTGCAATTGCCCCTGTGCAGCAGCTTTTCCCCTTCTTAAATGCTTTATCCTAGTGGTGCTATCAGTGCAGGTGATGTGCTCAGCCTTGGCCATCTGTGGGTCTCTCTTTGAGCCCACTGGAACTGGCTCTATTTTACATGGGGGAAGCTTCTAGCAGCTTCTCACAGAAGCCATCCCTGCAGGCCCCCCACTACCAAAATCTTGCCACACAAACCCAATACACTCAGTTTCAGTGCTTACAAATACTTTATGATTAAATCCAGCAGCACAGAGTGCCGGGAGATTGATCATATGGAGCTTAACACAATCAGAAAATTGTATCTATTCAACTTTCTGGCCAACTCAGCCATTAACAGTTAAACTATGAAAGCATTGGCTTGAAATGTTCAATCTAAACAAAGTGCAGCAGATGAAACACATTACTTTACGGGATTATTATAGCACTAAATCTAAGACCTTGGAGCCAAATCTCCAAGTTTTTTCTCCCTTAGTGATTTACTGCTTAAGGAAAGGGAGGGTTCCAGAACACTGACCGAAGGTAATGCTTTAAGTACACTGACCTCACCAGCTACTGAAAATAATGAGGATCTGCAGCTTACATGATAGCAGCATACTTCCTCCATTGCTTGTTTTAATTCAAACTGATGGTGTCATAGGACTGGTCTAGTTTTGCATAAGTCACCAGTGGTAGTACTCTTTCAAAGGTAATCACATCATTAATACCTTGCAGGGCAAGAAATAATTAAAATGTAGTAAATTCCATATAGAGGTTTCCAATATTAATGTGAAGCACCTTTAGTCAATAAAAATGAACAGTAGCTTTAGTTCACAAAAATGAATATTTAAACCAATACTGTAATGCATTTTCTTTCAGTTGCTTTTTCAGCCCCCCTTGCAATCATCATACTTCTTTATAATAATGGCATTTTTTGTCCTACAAATGCATTTATTTTTTCTTCCTAAGAGATGAAGTGATGACACATCTCCCACATCCCTCCCCCATGACTGGACAACAATATATAGCTCCATAGATACATCTCACAAATATTAGGTAGCAGTTTGCTCTTTCCAGAAAAGGAATATGACTTCAAATCCTTTTATTATGGGCCCAGCTTAGCCCTGGTTTTGCTGAGGAATTTGTGTAAGTAAACATATTCCCCACAGAAGATGGCAATTTCTGATTCACATCTGTAGCTGTAGAAAAGAGCGGCTATTCAGAGAAATGCTTTCACATGTTCCAAGGTATTATTTTTTCTAATTAGCTTTGGCATATCACCATTTCTGAGTGTGACCCTATCAACACACAAGTTACTGTGACATTCCTTTACTGTTTACAGGCATCCACAGTAGATTCGCAAATATAAAAGCAGAACAGGGCAGACTCTGTGATTTCCTTACAGGTTGAGATTTTAGAATTAAATATCAAGTTTAGTGATGTTAGATTATAAAGGAAGTAGTTAATTAATTTTATAATATTTGATCTGTCCTGGTATAAAAAAAAGGATGGCGTTGCAGATTCTTGGCCACTTGGCATTTTCTGAGGGTAGAAAATGGCTATTTTGCAAATAACTGATTTGAATGCAAAGAGACAACCAAGGTAACTCAACAGCTTTACAGTTTTAAAATAAGTAATGTCCCTGCCAGTGTTCAAGGCCGCCTTGGGTGGTATGGTTTAGTGGGTGGTGTCCCTGCCCAGGGCAGAGGAGTTGGAGCTAGATGATCTTGAGGTCCTTTCCAACCCTAACTATTCTATGATTCTATGATTCTACTGTCCATGAATAAGCCAAAAGCACAGCCAAATGCCAGTGTTGGAGAGAGTTATAGTCAAAGCCAGAGTTTGACATCTGGCCTTAGTGATTGCCAGACTTGTTCAATGAGAGACTGCAATGGATGACTGTGTGAAAAGAGTGAGGGAGAGATGAGCAAGGATGAAAAGCAACCACCTTTTCCTCCCATTTATCCTTCTCCTTCATCCCCGTATGTCACAGTGAAAATAAAAAGAATTATATTCTGCCAAATTAATGGTTCAATCCCATGTCTGCAACCACATTTTTGGAATGCACAAGGTGTTCTAAGACCTCAGCTTGTATCAAAGTCTAATTTGTGACCTAGGAGATAGGATGTGTTTGGAGAGGAATCAAGTTGTCCAAATACACTCCAATAATGCTGTTTTAAAAAGGACATTTTCTACCACCCCATTATCACATGGCAGTGTGTGCTGTCAGCAGACTGCCAATGAAGCATAACATGCCTAACGATTCTGGCTATCATTAATGGTTGATTGAGAACTGCTACATTTCATCTTGTGGTTCTCTGACAACTGGAGCTAACTTCATTTTTTTATTTTTGAAAAAATATTCTTAATCCATATAGGGCTTATGCACTATAGCAAGTAACTTCCAGTTAGAGCTTGTCTACAGTTTGATGCTGAGGGAAAGGGATCTGAATTAAATATAGTGATTTTGAAATTGGTTTTTGAAGTCACATTAATCCCCCATGCCAGTGGAAACTATTACACAAAATGACGCTTACTTTCAGTCATTATACTTCCCTTTGGGCTTTAGAAGTGAAGCAGATGAAATTGAATTTATCACTGTTTCTTTCTAAATAAGTGTCCATATAAGAGGTTTAATCTGGCATTACAGTTTAGATTAACTTTACTGACAAATATGATAGAAATTACATGGGAGAAGGTAAATAGGGACTAAAGAAAAAACCTTTAAAGTATGCAAAATCTTTCTTGCTTCCCAAACCTTATTTTAACCTTTCAAGAGGAACTGCAGATTCAGTGAGTGGCCAGTTTCTGTAATTAAACTGTCATGGCAATATTGAAATAACTCGAGTGTAGGCCTTAATCATCCTAAAACATGCACAGATGTACTTTTACCTTTGAAATCAGTGTATTACTGAAAGTATTGCAGCCAGCCATATAAAGTAGAAAAGCAGGAAATGACAAAAGAAGAGCCAAGAAGAGCCCTAATAACTCTGTTGTTTATCCATTTCTGGGCTGATAAGAGTGTAGGGTAACAACTTTTTTTTTAGCTTCAGTCAGGGGTGCATGACATAATTCCCCTACTGTAGATTTTATTGGCTAGCTGTGGACATGTGTAGAGTGGACATTTATATCTGATTTTATCATTTGAGTTTCTTTATGGCCAGTGGAAATAAACAAGAGCTTCTATGGCGTTCTTCTCTTATCCTGAAGTATCTAGGTATATTAATGACCAATGTCACATCTAGGGAAATATGGATAACTCGTTATTCTCTCCAGGAAAAGGGAAGAAAGGGAGGGAGAAAGAGGATTTTATTTGTGCCTCTTCCATCTGCTTGCTCTCTCAGTGCAAACTACTTCAAGGGCTTTAATATTCTGGTGAAGACCACTTTACTTTCACAGACCCAAGGTAAATATCTTTTCTCCATCTGCTTGATAATAAACGGTATTGAACAGATTTCTTCACTCACTAGATTGTTATAATTCACCATTTCGTTATAAGCTTTATTTATAACTTTATTCTTTCATCAGAAACTCATTTTAAAATAATTTTATTTTGCATAAGAACTTAGGAGAATGAACAATATCAGGTAGTTTAAAACTAGTTTATTGCAACTACCTTCTAAAATGCATTTCACTGACTGTTTTTAACAGCATCTCTATGTGAGATCAGGCTGTCTCCCACTGCCACATCATAGGGTTGTTTAAGGATATCTTCATATTTATCCGCCTCTCTTCTACAAAGAGCTTTGCAGAAGACGGTAGTGGTCTTGTTTCTTGCTTGCAGAACTGAACTCAGGGGCAAAATTAGAGCCATCTTGAGAAAATAAGTGTGGCAAAGGTAGAGCATCAGCAGAGAATCACCTCCTATAGCTACAGTTTTAAAGCATTTTATTTCATTGCCAACCTTACACTTTTTTTTCTCTCCATTTAACAAGTCATTCAAATTTCATGTAGTAACTAGAGAGTTGTCCACATATCCAGATGTGTCCCTATATCCAGATGTGTCACTGGATCAGAAACACCTGGAACCTGTATGAGCTATGTCCAAATATTCTGCAAGTGAATGGTTGATGCTCCCAGCCTGAGAACAATTTTTTCTGGCTCTCATGCTGGGGATTTGTCTCATCAGAATTTATACTCTGTCTGGAACAGGACATCATCATGTAATACACGATCAAGGCACAGTTCAAAACTTCCTGAATTGTGATTGAAAAAGCCTCATACTGCTGCACTTAGCCCAGCTTCATTTTCAAGGACTTTGGAAACTAAACAGTATTTATGAACTTCGAATGCAGGCTACATGTAGTTTGGTACAAGAGAGCCCTTCTTTCCATCCCCATGGTGCCTCGCTTGCTGAAGCAGCTGAAAGACCTGAGTTTTAGTGACAAAATGTTCTCAAGTGCCCAAAGTTATGCTCCTATGCAAGTCTGGAAATGTTACCACTTAGCTTGAACTGAGCAACCAGCTGTTTATTTCTCCCAGAAAACTTGACAGTGCATTTTAAAACATAGAACTGACTGCACAGTGATGGCTGACTCAGCTTTTCAGGAGGCTAGGATCAATCAGTGTTCCTGTTCAGCAAGTTTGGTTTTACCTTAACTCCAGTAGAACACTGTCTGGCTCTGCAGGTGGTGGACAAGAATGTTGTGCCAGGACCTGCAGGAAAAAAAAAAATGCAGGCAATATGAGTCAGAAGGATGGGAACAGGTATCAGTTTTCCTCTGTAATAATGGTACTTTTTGGAGGGCAGAGCAGATGTAGCACCAGTTATACTGCTGTTTATTCATCTGGATACAACCCCAGAAAGGATCCTGGATATTAATATCAGAACCTGACTCTACTGTTTTGCAGGTAAATGCCCTGATTAACACACTTTCTGAAATGTGTATGCTCTCCAATTTTGCCTAGAGTTTGGAGAGCTTTGCTATGTACTGGGATCAAGTCAAAAAAAGGCATGGATTCTGACCACATCCAGATTAGTTTTCTTCCTTGTAGGCTTTGAAGTTACCGGAAGGTGTTGTTTGCAACCATACAACCTGAAGATGGAAGTAGTCTTGTTTTCCTACTTTCTACACCACCACCTTGCCACTTACAACTCTGTTTACTGCAAAGAAGGGACTGTCCTTGCAAGGACTAACTGTAGCCTTCTGTCCGGTGAGCAGGACACTGTGCTGTAGACGCAGATTGTAGTCATATATATGCGTGTGCATGTATGCATGTAGGCATATGAAAATATGTATGATAGTATATGACTACTACTGAAGGTATTGTGTCTTTTCTAACTGCAAAATCTCAGCTTTGGGTTTTATCCTGAGCCAGAAGACCTGGCAGAGGCCTTGCAGACCATTATTTTCGAGTACCCATATATTTTATTGGATACAGACCTCAGATACCAAAACAGACATGTCTGCTTCTCTAGTTACCTTATATTATGAGGAACATAAAGTTAATTTATCTGACAGGGGATTGGTTATATACCAATAGGAGTTGAAAAACAGTGAAGGTCAAAGGAAAGATGTGTTTAAAGTTTTGAGCAGTATACTGCATGCACCTGTGTTTGGTGAGGGAAAGGGGATTAAAGGTTTCTCACAGTTGGGCCACATTCTTTCCATGATTATTTAAGCATTACTTGAAGTAGATTCTAGTTCATGCAGATATCCGATTAGGACAGCTAAGACTGTCATGGGGCAGGCGATCAGTGTGTGAGGTCAGATTTATTTTGCTGGAATCAAATGTGCTTATGAAAAGCATTCTGGTCCACCAGGGGAAGGTTTGGGTACTTTCATTCCTTCCATGATTTTTTTTTTTTTTTCTCAGTTCAGAATGGTGTAGACTTCACAGAGTTTATCAAATGTCTAAATTAAAAATTCTTACTGAAGTAGCTATATTAGTACAGAGTGTGGAAAATGCAGTCATGTAGGCAGTTTATTCTGGTAAAAAATGACAAGGCTGGTGTGATGCTCCCTATGAAATAGATCTTTTTTCAGTATAGCTGCATGTTTGTTAGGTAGCTTTGACACTCTAATTCCAGTACTATAGACTAAGCCACAGAGAGTCAACTGCCCAGCCGTGCAGTTTTTGTTTGCCAGCAAGTCCTTGAAAACAATGCCTAGTGAAATTAGTTCAGTGTATTAGTGCAGAGTGAGGACATGTTTTGAAGAAAATCTCCCATTTGTCCTTGTGAACCCTGCTCTGGCCCATAGAGAAGTCTCTTAGTATGCAATCTGACCTTCTTTTAGTTGAACTAAAGAAAATTATGGGCTTCAGGAGAGCTTTTACTGTCTTCCAGACAGTTCTGGACACTTAGTCCATGGGATGAGACTACTACCTGAAGTACTGATCCCTAAACCTGCAGATCCTTCGTACTACTCTGGGGATTCACTCCTATTGCACATCACTTCTTACTAATGCAGCTATGAACCAGATTTTTAAACAGATGGGAAAAACGGGGGTATTAAAGCATTTTTATTTCTCATCTCCTCTTGGCTTCAGAATTGGGTTTTGTCACTGAGCAGCCCAGGCATTTTTATTACTTAAGATTAGACTAGCACTAGGTCTTTTTCATACTGCATTTATTATTTCATAACAGATTTTAGTTTCCTTTGCATGAGTTAGCAGAACAGCATGAGCCATGCTTGAGGACTCACAGCATGAGCTAGAGAAAGGCCAATGCAACCAAAACAACAATATTTTGACTTTACTGGAGTCCTCTCTGAGTATGGACAGAGCTCTGTGATGTATGTGGTTTGTAGTTTCAGTGCTGGTATTCTCTTCTGGCTAGCACAGCCTGTCCCCTAAAAATAACTGTAGAATGGATGTTGTAGGTGTCCCCAGAAGAGAGCACAGAGCACAGTAGTCTAACCTGCAATCTTTCGTGACAGAGAAAGGCATTTTATTTTGGTTATGTTGAAGAAAATTTGTTTCTTCTTTGAAAAGGTATATTGTATCCTGATCAGCAAAATAGTTTTAGTTAAAAAAGGGATCATAATGGTCAGTTGTGCCACAGCTACTGCTTCCTCTTTTGGAAATAAACTCCTTGGACAAACGACCTAGGTTGCAAAAGGAGGCAGCCCAATGGGTAGGTACCTCTATCTTCACTTTCGAAACAGCAGTACTAGAGGTAAGCCTTCAGGCTTTAGCTGTCAGAAGGCTCCCTGATCAGGCTAATTGAGCTTCTGTCAGGACCAGATGGGAGACACTTCTCCAGAGAACACCATGCCCCAGCCATCTATCTTAATGTGTGAGGTCCTATGCTCAGAAGATGTCTCTCTTGTTCTCTCAGAGATTATTTTAGACTGGTTATCTAATGTTTGAAATGTTGAGATCACTTCCACCTTAAATTTCCATTCCCTGTTCTGCCTTCTCCTCTTCAGTGTGCAACAAGATTCATGTCTGTCTGTAAGACAGGATCCCATTTATAAAACCAGATAAAATACCTTCTCTACATCACAGAACTTTTTTTGCAGCTATCTTCAATAAATATTACTGGTGATCAGGTTCTTTGGCACAAGAGACAGAAGATCCTAAATCCTGTAATTATAAATTACATAATTAAAAGTGTTTTACATCTCAGATGACCTTACACTGAAAACATGATTTTGATAATTCAGAGAAAATAATTTTTCATGTATATTCTTGTAAATGTTGTTAAAAGTCTGGCAAACATAAGTTACAACTAACAGCTTTTCTGTGAAGACTGAAAAATCCATCTTTGCACAGATTTTACATAAGGGTTAGCTAACTCACAGGGCATTAAATGATTTTGTTAGAGAGAGGCCAGACTACAATACAACACTGGACATTCTGATTACAAAAAACATTATTTGTTAGATTATTTGTTCCAACCAATAAGGTAAGGGAATGTCCTAGTGCAAAGAGATTTATGGTATGCTAAGCCATTTTCTCTTTGTTTTTCACTTGAAGCAGAAAGAGTTCTCAGTGAGTTTCTTTGGAAAAATTAAAATTCTACATAAGACTATAAACTGAGGAGATCAATTCATGCTGCAAATGGAAAAGGATCTGATAAATATAGTTCATTTTCTATTTGAAAAAACCCAGAAAGCTGAAAAACAGGGTTCTTGGGTGCAGTGTATCTGTGGTTGATGGGATTGTCTCAGATTTTAACAGGTATGGTTTTACTCCATCTAAAGTAAGTTTCCTCATGCTGATCACGTTATTGTGCTCTATGTATTGAACTAACTATTTGATGCAAGAGGAAATCCAGTAAGCATATGAAATAGTTCTGTTGTGAGCTGCTAAGAGCTTGAGATCTCTCTTTCTGTAACATTGTTTCTGTACAAAACCTAGTTTAAAATTTACATCTATTCGTTTGTACATCATCATGTCATAATATCAATTAGGATAGCATCTGTGGATCTTCACCTTAATTTAGGTGTGTCTGCTTGCAGTGCAAACTGTGTTTTTACCACTCCAGATATGTGCTTTAGCAATCCACAAAATGAGAGACAATGTGCTTAGAGAGACAGACCCTTGCATATTGAAACAAAGCTGTTTGATGGTTTTCAACATTTGTTCTGTAAAAAAGTAAAGCACAGAGCACTATTACATCAAAGATATCTGCTAGGTAAGTGGCACAGCCAATATGCATTGCTGCATAACTGTGGTGAAATAAAAGTTACAAAAGAAAGATAATGGTTGCTGCCATTCCATTTCCCAACCTGTCTCTAGCTGGTGGAACTGTCTGGGAGTCCTATTGACACCTAGGGCAAATAATCCTAATTTATTAGAATATGAGGTGTTGAATGAAGGCTTGGGAAACTAAACATCATTAAATAAGATGTACCAGCTAAAAATGCATCAGCTGCAATTCCTTACTTCTTAGAGAACTCCAACAATTTGTTTGCCCCAGGGATATCAAACGTATGATGATGATGCTTAGAAAAAGGAGGCAGTGGACCTGGTTCTATATGGAGCTGACAAATAAATAGGGAATGTGTTTTGATATACTGCTTCCACTACTGTCCTTAGTATCCTTTGATAGATGTTACCTTTTCAGTTTTGCTTTGGACATTGCCAGTACAACTAACAAGTGGTGTCTGGAGAAACAACATAGACAGACCTTGGGCCTGATGCTGATCACCCCCTTCAGCTGGTGCCTTTTGGAAGGGAATGCCTTGCCATAAAAAGGCCACTGTTAGAGTTACAGTTCCTGGAGGCTTGTCAAAACTTTCCCTGACTTGGTTATTTCCAGAGCCTTGGCTTCTCCTGCTCTGGAGCTGGGGTTCAGACATGAGTGATGACAGTCAGGCATTTTCTTTTTGGGTGAACATCCATATATCTCTGTCAGGTGACAAAAGAGCAGCTGGGGGAAATGGGTTATGTGAATATTTACAGACACATAGAACATATGATTTCCTCTTTAATGCTAATCACAGGCCTGAAAAAACAGGCAGGGCTGGCAAAGGAAAAGCATTAGTCCAGGTTTAGTATTTGGCTGACAAACAAATAGCAGGTGTATTTCCATTTTAATGTCTTCACTGACATTTTTAGTATCATCTATTTCATGTTACCCTGTTTTGATTCATAAACACTTGCTGACATCCGTTTGAGCTGCAAAATACACTCTCTGTGCATTTTTAGATCCCTAAAGTCACCCTTACCCTATTTTTTCCACAGGGGAACAGCAAAATGTGAAACAGTAATTGAGCTTTCAATTCTTTATTTACAGGGAGCTTTGCATATATTAGTGTGTTTAAAATTAATGATCCTTTTATTAGTATGATAAATCAGAAAAATAAATCAAACGTAGGATGACCAACTCTTTTAAAATTGTCAGAACCTCAGTTATCCATGCTGATCTGAGAACTATCAATGTTTAAAATACATATTAATGAAAATTACAAAAGCCTTCATATGACTAAAAAAATATATTCATTAAAATAAAAAATAACATTTTGGAAGTTTTGCACAACTCTGTACATACCAGAGAAAGGAATCCAGTTTGGAAATACTCTCATGGCACAGTTTGCTAGCTGATTTGCATGAGATTAGGCTGATCAGCTGGCACTGAAAGAGATGGCATTTGGTTTTACTCATGCATTACAAAAGTGCACTGTTGCATTCCCTGCTCCTGTAAGCCTTGATTAAGGTTTTACACTGCTGTTAGAAAAGCACCTTGTTGCAGCATTGAGGAAATTTACATTGTTGTCATGGGTTCAGGTCCATGTGGTTGGATATTAAGAACGAGAAAATATTGTGTAAGAAGGAGTGCCATCTGTATTAAAAAAAGGGAGACTTCTGCTTGCCAGCCCTAACAGCAGGCACAGTGTAATATACCTTGGGCTTAGTATGGAGTATAGAAACAAATGGGATCTAGGAGAAAGGTTAGTGCTGGAAAGAGAGAAGAGACTGCCTAAAGAAACTGGAGGAAGTTTTGCAGCTGACACCCAGGCATGGGTGCAGTCAACATGCCCAAGGGCAGGGCTGTGTTCAGAAGGACCCACGCTGCTAGAAGAAATAGCCAACAACCTCATGAAATTTGGTAAGGAAAAATGCAAGTCCTGCCCTAGAGCAGGGAGAAGCAGTGGCAATAGCACAGGCTGAAGATGAACTGGTTCAGCAGTAGGACTCACAGCAATGAGGGACAAGGGTACCCTGGCCCTTACAAATAGAAGCAGAGGCAGCAGAGCAAGGAAAATGATTACTCCCCCTGCTCAGCACTTGTTATGTTACATCTAGGCTACTATATCCAGTCTGGGCTCTGCAGTTCAAGAGAAGCACTGACAAACTGGAAGAAGTAGAGTTCAGTAGAGGCCACTGCAATGGGAGAGGGAAGGACACTTGTCCTAGAAAAAGAAGTGGAGGGACCTGTACTTGTTCATCCTGGAGAGAGTGCAGCTGTGGGACATCCAACATCAGCCCCCTAGCACCTACAGTGAAGATGGAGCCAGAGTCTTCAAAGTGGTGCGTGGTGGGACTATGCTGAGCTTGAAGCTGACCCTGCTTAGGTGCAGGAGGTTGTTCTAGAAAAATATAGTCGCTTGCAAACTGAACTATCCAATGATCCTCCAAATAGCAAGAAAGGAGAATACATTAGGCAACTAAAATATTAGAGCAATTTGCTTGCCCAAGATTTACATGCAAGTCTTTCCTAACCTGGGTCGCAGTTACTTTTTTATATGCCAGTATGGCAGCACAAACAGGCAACAAAGCAGATAGATTTCCTGGTGGATAAGCATTCAAAAGCCACAACTACTCCACTAAGAGGAAAGCAAAGCTTCAGAAGTCTCAAAAAATGCAGCAAAAACTGGAGAGAAAAAATGGAAGAATCTGAAACAGTTGACTTGGCAGGGTAGCTGGTGAGGCTATGAGAAGGGCTCAGTCAGGCACAAGTACTCAGTCTGGGTCTTGACTTCAGGTCTCTAAGTCCTGATGAATAATAAGAAATGAATCCAAATGAGCCATAGAAACATGCCAGTTGGTTAAATATGGAAGTGACTGAGCTCTTTGTGGGCAAAAGCTAGAATCTGAAGAAAAGACGAAATGCATAATTCAAAGTTAAAAGAGAACATGAGTCACATGCTGAATGCCACAAAATCAAGTTTCAGGCTCAGAGATGCCATTAAAATACAGTAGTTGAAAATCAGCATTCTGTTTCTGAAGTTGCAGCCAATTTGCTGATTAATCCTTCTTCGATGCTGTAGAACAAGTACTCTTTGGCCTACATGAAAAACATCGGAGACTAAAACTCCAAGGCCCTTGAGTGCATTTTTTAATGAAGCTATCTAAATTAGTGTTGAAGAATTCAGTATATTCAGGGAGAATGTATGTTTTGGGTGATTGGTTATGGGTGACTGAGCTTTTCATTTTGTGTCACTGACTTGAATACTGTCCAGAACTGAAGCAGTTGGAAATCATGACTACTGTCTGCAGGTTTCAGTCCAGTTTCTACTGAACAGGTGTCTATATTGTGAAAAAACCAGCATCACTACTGACATTAATATGTATCTTTATGGAGAATCAGAGTAGAGAGGCAAATATTCCCATGAGCTTGATTCCTGAAGAGCTTTCTCAGGGACAGAAATGGAGTATTAGAATAACAAGGAAGCGTGACTGGAAAATAGTCATGGCCTGTTTTTACATATATGCTCTCCTTTTAATACAACAAGAGAAATACAGTTTCCAAGCCTTTAAATTTTACTGTTCTCCAAAAATTCACATTGAAAAAAATGTCACATAATGTTTACCTCCCAATCAAACTGTCTTTATAAGTTCACTTCATCACAATATCTGTTTTACTGTGTTATTCTCGAACAATTTTCTTGCATATGAGCTATTCCAAGATAAAATCAGTGCAAAGAACTGCATCCTCACTCCATAATTCACCTCCCTGCTGTCACAGAAGGTGACGCCTCCAGAGTCCCACTAATGCTCACAGCTTTCCCCACCAGCTGGCTGTTGATTTGGACAAGGAGGGTGTTTCAGCAGGTTGTTGACTAAGGGCCTGGTTATTGGATTAATTTCAGGCTTCAGAAGTCTTTTTGTATCTGAAAATGCAGGGATACACCTGCCTTCTGGGTTAGCAATAGAAAGGCAAGACAGATCTTTACACACCCCATCCCAACATGAAGTTCCAGCTGCCCTCCTAGCCTCAAGTGGAGCAACTGGGAGAGTGGGTCGTGAGAAAGACAATAGAGCCTTATGGCAAAGAGGGTTCTAAGGATAAATTTCCTCCTCTTCTAAATGAAGAAATAAAGCCATTGTTGGGGGATTAGGATGGATGATGTAGCCAAATGTTTCACGACGTAACCCATGCCAGAAACAGAAAAGTTTCCTTTGCTCTTCTCATGCCATGAAAGTGATACACTCAGCTACAAAATCAACTTGTCACCCTATGGCCTTTTGGTTGTGATCATTAGGATTGTCTGATGTAAATAAAGAGAGCTGTGGCAGAGGAGGCAGTAGAGAAGGACTTAGCCAAAATCTGGGGATACGTAGCTAAAGGAGAACACTTAGCATTACATATGTAGAAATAGATTTTGATTTTTTTTTTTGTGTGATTTTGTGTTTGCTTTTTCTTCTGAAGGTGCAAAGATTCCATTCGAGTTCTAGAACTTCTTGATAATTTTGCATTAATTACTGTAATAAGGATGTAACTAATTAAGCCAATAAATATAAATATTCCCAGCCTAAGGATGAATTGCTTTCTCCTATTTTTGGCAGAATTACTTCCTGTGGCTACCTTCTTAATGTGGCACTTGAGGGTACCTAAAGCTTATGGAACCCAAAGAAATCTTTTGTAGAATTCAATTTCTGACTGCTGCTGGATGTTGACTGAATGAAAGCAATTTTATATTCAGCCTTGCAGGCCCAGCCAAGTCTGTGGGAAATGAAGCTTGCACTCTTTCTGCTTTGTCACCTGCCATAAACACCTAACTCATCAATTCATGCAACAGGAAAACTGCTGTCTGTCTGTGTCATTTGCTGTTAAAAACATGGTTTGAAAAACAAATGCATTGTTACATTTCCTTCATCATTATATTAGTTGATTCCCAGCTGAATAAGTGCATTCAAAATTGTTCTGAACTGGTTTAACAGCTGTCAAGAAATTTAATTGGACTTCTGTTGAGTAGTTTTGAAAACTGGCTCCCTTGTGTCTCTATAAACACTCTCACAGTCCCTATAACAGTGTCAAAAATCCTGCATGAAATGAGTGTGCTGCTAAAGGGGCAGGGATTAGAAAGAGTGCAAGAGCTTGAACAGTTCTTTTATTTGCTGCTGTTGCTCATTGTCCCTTTTAGTTGTTCTGAATGTCTGCACTGTGAAGTCATGGACTTGAGAGAATTCTAGAAAAGTAGTTAAGACAGGTCAAATGTAGCCTTCAATCTATGAAAGTCAAGCACCTCAAAGAAGTACAGTTTCCAGGACAGCACAGAGCGAGGCACCAGCCCTCTTCCCCAGTAAAGCTGAGCCGTTCTCAGCCACAAATGCAAGAGCTCTGTGCCAAAAGAAAAGACAAGCGAAAATTCATTTTATAGCCAGGCTGTAAGTGTATTTGTAAGCTTCTCAACATCTGTGAACAATTGCGTGATATTTGTCTTTTCTTTTATAAAACAAAAATGTTTCTCAGATTGGTTTAAAATTATTGCCGCTCTTTAGCTGAGAGAAACCATTAACACCAATATCGTGTAATGAGCAAAACAAAAAATAGAAAAAAAGGTTTTAGGAATGAAGACTTCATTTTTATGTCCTAGGAAGTCTTTGCACTCAGCTATAATACATGGAAATAAGAGTTCTGTTTATAAACCTAAAAGAAACCTGCTTTATCTGGACAAATGGGAGATATGAGACACTTTTCAAGGTTTGCCCATTTCTACTTTGTAATAGCTGTAAACAGAGCGGTGTTACTTTCCTTGCTCATGCAGTTCAAGTAATGAATGTACAAACCTGGGGTTGTAAAAATTCTGTAGTCCCTAATAAATCATACCCTCTGCACGATAAAAATGTAATCCATCACCCATAGAATTTAAATGGAAAAATACCCATGGTCTACTGGGCTCTGCTTCCAGCCATCCCATTACAAGCATAAGCAGATTCTTAACCCCAAGTTACAGCAAGAATCACATGCAGCAAAGGGCCCTTTCTTATTCAGTATGAGACTTTTATGCCCTCTCTTCTTTTCATTGTGTTAGTCCAGTCTCCCATATTCTCTGTCTTTAACTCCCTGATTTATGATTCATGCTGAACAGCACTTCCCAGTGGTTTCATCAAAGTGAGAGGGATTATGAATCAAATCACTTTTATATTCTATAAGTGCCGAAGATCATTGTAATTGTGACACCTTTGGTGTTGCCTGGAGCTCCAAAACCTCAGAACAGAATACTCTCTCTGAGCAGGGTAAAAGAACACTATAAAATTAGAACTTTCCATACTGACTTTTTGCAGAGAATAACTTTCTTACTGTTAAAATGACAAATAGAAAGCATCATAAAAAAGGACCTGACAATCACTTGATTACAGCATCTCTTGGTTGACACTTTAATAAAAGTGGCCTTAAAATAATGTAGAATATAAAAACATAAGATGAAAATAAATGGGACTTTTGGACCCTAGGTTTTTTTTTTAATAACACTGAGTTACCTTGCAATGTTCATATTTTTATCTACTGATATGATTCAAAGGGTGATAACAGCTTAGTGCCAGAAAAAAATGCTGAGTGGAACAAGGAAAACCATACTGCATGTAAGAAGATTCCTCCCCAGTGTAAAAAAAAGAAGTTTTGCACAGACTTCTGTTTGACAGCTAACTACAACTATGCCAGCATTACAAGAGCATTAGTAGGCTCAAGGTTGTCAATTAAAACATCTGTTTATTACTTACAGTCCTGATCTTCCAAGCCAGGTTATATATATGTATATATATCTTTATGAAAAGAAGTATCTTAGCACAGCGAAATGGACTTTTTAATATGAATGTTCACAGGCATTAACAGGGAATAGTACAGACATGACATTTTATGGGCTTTGTTTCATAATCCAGAGACCTCCTAAAGCCCAAAGCTGGCCATTGGGTAATTGACAAAAGGCAGAGAGATTTAAGGGAGATTAGTCTATGTGGGTCTGGGATTTATTGTATTCAGACAGCCCTCTCTCACCCTTTATTTTTGCTATCTCCTGTTAGTTTTCAGACTTCCTGCCCCATAAAAAAAAATGTACAAATCTGTATTCATGTCTTGCAATCTTGTGACAGCATTCACCTACCCTGAGCCCCTCAGATTTTCCTAATTATTAATTGAAGGAAATTTGCTAGGACAATGTGCAGAGCAGCAAAAACAGTGCCAGAGATGTCACTGATTTCCGGTTGCTCCATGACCAGGTGTGGTATTTTACGAGCTCACCAAAAGGAGCAGGGAAGAAGGAAAGGGTTGGAAAAGACATGTTGCACAGAGAAGACTCAACCTGCTTTTGGAATCTGAAAGTTTGTCCCAACTCTAGATTCCATAGGAAAGTGCCACTTCACATTCCCTGTTTAGCATGTCAGTAGTTAAAAATAAAAGGCTAGTTCAATACTTCTAAAAAGAAAATCACTAAAAGTGTGAAGCGCTGTGGTGGTGCTCCGTCCTCTTTCTTAAAGTCTTCCCAAAGGTCTCCTGATAAAAATTATGACAGTTATCAGCCTTGTAGATTCAAAGTAATTCTGGAGAGCTAGACTCCTTTTTACCACTTTATCATAACTCACACTGTTCAAATCATGACTTTATTGAGAACATTGTCTGTAAATAAATCTTACCCTGAAATTTGCTCAGCTACTGCCTCCAATGGCTCTGTGGATCTAAGATTGTAATTAGAAATTGCAAATTAGAGTTAGCAATTGTCTTCATGGCTGAATGTTAATAAATGGCTCTTGTACAGCTCAGGAGGAATAAAATCTAGCCCAATGTTTTAGCTGCATTGGTTCCATAGAGTTAACACAGGCAGAAAGTAGTAAAAACTTGCTTTTGCCATTAAAAGTTAACAGATCTGCTTCTGAACACATTAAAGTGACAAATCTGATGAGTTAGAAGGTGACATTTTTACATAGTTACTTTGCAGAATAGAGCTGGATGTTAAAACATGAACCAAAAATGAAGATTTCTTGCACTGGTTGGGAGCATATTCCACCCAAGGAGAATATGAAGCCACAATCCCAGTGCAAAGGGGTTGAGGAGTGGCAGTCAGTGTCACCGAGACAGTGGACTTTGGGAATGCAAATCCTTTCATCTGAACAGCTTTTATTGCCCACTACAAGTTGTTCTGGTAGGGCAGCTACACACAGACTTGTACAAGGTGAGATTCAGAGCTGCCTAATGCAGGCGATAAGGGCGTAGGGCACCACCAGCCTCTGCTAAAGCTGCAGGTCAAGCTGTAAGTCACTGCTTGCCCTCGACTAGTCTCTCTTATGGAGCTGTGTGGAACTGGCTGCCTGCTAGGGCTAGTTTCTGGTTGTGGCTTGCCTAGCTCAGTGCTGATTGCATTTGCTATATTCAGTTCCTTACAAAATAAAAATCTTCCCGTTTTCATGTGAGATCACCAGAAGTTATTCCTAAGAGCCCCCTTGGCAGTGATGTTTTCTCCTCCCTTTATCAAGGCAAGACTGTACCATCCAGAGAAACTGTAATACTCAGAAGTATGAAGACATAATGGTTTGCATGTGATTGATGAGTGTCATTTTTTCATGAGGAAAAAAAGAGCAGGCTTAGTGCTATGAATTTACAGTGAACCTGTGTTTTACTGTAAATACATGTCCATGTGTGGATGTCTGGGGTTGTACTGTACCCCTGTCCCCTCCTATAGCCTTACTTCATCCTAAGCCTATAGTATCTTCAAGAAAATTTCTAAGAGAAATCCCACCTTTTTTAGCCACATCTTGCTGCTTCATCCAGCCCTGCAGACTCCTATTTTTCGAACGGATTTTCCATCTGTTAAAACTGTTTTTCTACAGAAGAATTTACTTATGTCTCCACTTAGCACACAGATGGAGCAAATAATGGAAGGTCACAATAAAAGCCACTGAAATAATGCTTTGAAGAATATTTTAAGTTGTATTTTGGAGAAGATGAAGGGAAAAGTTGAATGTCTTCACCAGCTAAAATTTCTCTCTTCTTAAAGGAAATGATGACATCTCCTGTCTTGCCCCAAAAATATTCAGAAAAGTTGAATAGAAATAAAAATAAAATTGATTTTAGCATTTCATATGCAACATCTGCAGAAAATCAGGAGGAGAAAAGTTGAACACAGATTATATGTGTCAGTCGTAAAGGATGCTCAAGACATGCCTGCAGATACACATAGAGACAATCCAGTTTGCCATCTTCATGACAATAATCCTGTTGATAGGTGCTGTAAATCAGCATATGTCAAGCAATGTGTTTTCCTTAGAAACTGCTTATTGCATACATGATATATCTGTAGGAGAAAGAGGTCTAATGTTGTGTGCTCTTGGGCACCATGACTGTTGATTATCAGATCAGAATTGTGAGACAAATCACCTAATCTTCATAGACTCTCCTGGAGCAAGACTAATTTACAATAGCCAAGGATATTGCAGAAAATCTGGCTTCTTCAGAAGTATTGCCTGATGCTAGAGTACAAGATTCTCATTCTCCTAAATGCCCAGTCAATATTATAAAATAGAAATGATACCTAACAAATTACTGAGGACTTGAAGGCCTGATTCAAATTTTTTTGCATCAGTTGGCCTATGTACACCAACATGGAGGTGAATGAGACCCTCAAAGCATGCAACAGTGCACAGCATGAATTTATAAGGACATTTACCAGGCAGACTTAGTTTTTTGGACAAACTGAAAAATCTAAGTAGGGAAAAGCAGTAGATATGTGGATCTGAGTCATTCACGCTTTCTACTGCATTTCATTAAACTTTATTCTTTAAAATGTATTCTCCCTCTCAGGACTCACAATCCATGTGATTGCGCTATCATGTAGAAAGAAAGCTGACTAAAAACTATTTGAAAAAGGAATGTTAAGTGGCACAGTATCTTGATGGCTAATTATTTGGTTAGGTAAGAGCTAGAAGAGAAAATAAACAGCACTAATGAAACCAACAGATGATACATCACAAGAACTTCAGCATACTTGGGTGAATGGAAAAATCATTTCTTGAAGTGTTCAGAACATAGGACCCACTTCAGGAAAGCTGGGGAAAATACCTAAGACAGAATTTTCCATCTGAGAAGAAAAGCAAAATAATATTGGTAAAATAAAGTTAAAAATGACTGATCATTATCCATTTATTATCTGTCCTTCAGCAACGTACTCTTCATCGTACTACACCAGCATATTCAGGCAGACATCCATGGTCTTGAAGACATGTGCGCTCACATGGTGGCATACTTGCGGGCACACAAGCAAAAACTATCAAGAATTATTGGGGAGTAATGAAACTCAGCAACAGGAGGAAGAACCTGACTCTAGTCAGTGTCTGAGATGAAGCATTTATTTCAAAAGGCTGTATGAGTAGGACAAAATGTGGCCAGAACTCAAATGATCTTTATCCTGAACAAGTCACAGCAACAACCAAATCATAAGTCACTCCATAAGCTGTCAACAGAGGTAATGGCTGAAAGAGAAAGCAGAGAAAAGTAATTATCTCTGCCACTCCACTCTGAGAAAGACACAATATATTGTATACCTTCAAGCAGCAATGAGGAACTATTAAACTGTCATGAATATTCATGTTAATCTTTGATTCTTAAGAAGCATTTTGCAGGGACAAAAGACAGTGTGATGTGGACCTCCAGGCTTATTGGCTTGAAAATGAATGGAAAAATAAAGTTCAACTAATGAATTATAGCTACAGGTCTATTTTAAAAGCTGCCAAGCAGGAAAAATGCCCTCTCTGATATTTGCAAGAAGTTAAGTGTACAAAAGAAAGAGGAGATCTTCTGAAGCCTGCAATGCACTCCTGGAGACAACTGTCCCATTTGTCTCATTAGTATTATGAGAACAAAGGAGCACTTGAAAACATGACAAGGTCACTACCTATGTCATAGTCATGAAGTGCAGTAATATCTCCCAGAGTCTTCCCACTAACGTTAAAATGGATATATGCCAAGTAACAGGAAAATATTTGTTAGCATTTTG
The DNA here is from genome assembly GCA_032466535.1 of Forpus xanthops. NCBI lineage: Eukaryota > Metazoa > Chordata > Aves > Psittaciformes > Psittacidae > Forpus > Forpus xanthops. Next base: position 20,146 of record JASSUY010030141.1, read on the forward strand.
TCTTAGTTTTCGATCCTTGCAATACATTGACTGTGGATGGTGGGGGGAAACAATTTCTAATATGGAAGTTACTTCAGTACAATCTACTTGAGGGTTGCAACTCAAAACAATTGCAATTCAAACCAAATCAATCTCGTTGTTTTAATTTTGTACTTATTTAACCCCTTAATTATAATTTTCACACCCTTCACTTTCAAAATACTTGCAGAAGTGTCTTCTACCGTGTGCATCTTCCCACTTGAGGGTGGTAACTTATCAGAAACAAGAAAGATTTTGAATCTGGGACATCTTTTGCAATCTTTTTAAAACCTCCCTTGACTGTACTCATAAGTAGCCTCCAGATGCTTTTTGCCCAAATATTCTTTTGCTATGCAGGAATATACTGCAACCACTTTTTGCTCATGGTATTAGAATCATAGAACAGTTAGGGTTGGAAAGGATCTTAAGTTCATCTATTTCCAACCCCTCTGACATGGACAGGGACACCTCCCACTAAACCATGCCAACTGTCCAACCCGACCTTGAACACCATCAGCGATGGAGCACTCACAACTTCCCTGGGCAACCCATTCCAGTGCCTCACTACCTTTACTGTAAAGACTTCTCTCTCCAATGTCTCTCCAATTGAGAGACAAGGATGTTGTGTGGGACAGTGTCAAACGCTTTGCACAGGCTCAGATAGATGACATCAATTGATCTACCTCTCTCCATCAGTTCTGTAGCCCCATCATAGAAGGCCACCAGATTGGTCAGGCAGTATTTCCCCCTAGTGAAGCCATGCTGGCTGTCACCAAGCACCTTGTGGTTTTTCATGTGCCTCAGTATGCCTTCCAGGAGAATCTGCTTTAAGACTTTTCCAGGCACAGAGGTGAGGTGACTGGTCCATAGTTCCCTGGGTCATCCATTTTCCCCTTCTTGAAAATGGGGGTTATATTTCCCTTTTTCCAGTTGTTGGGACATTCACCTGGTTGCCATAATTTTTCAAATATCATGGGCAGTGGCTCAGCAACTTCATTTGCCAGCTCCTTCAGGACTCGCGTATGGATTTCATCAGGTCCTATGGACTTGTATACGTTCAGGTTCTTAGATGGTCTAGAACCAGATCCTCTTCTACAGTGGGCCCAGGACCTTCATTCTCAGAGTCGCTGCATCTGCCTTCCAAGACTTGGGTGGTGTGGTCAAAGCATTTGCGGCTGAAGACTGAGGCAAAGAAGTTGTTGAGAACCTCAGTGTTCTCCAAATCCAGCACAAATATTCTTGCACTGTCATACTTTGTATACTGATTATAATGCTCCATATATCGTAGGCTGTTTATAGATACACTGGCGGGATTTTATCATCAAGACTTCTTGTGTACTGATATGTCAATTGAAACAAAGATTTCCTAGATGAGGTCTGCCTCTCATCTTTTCTTTATACCTTTTTTTTTTCTGGAGCCCCATGCTGCAATGCAAAAGGGCATTTTATGCGTAGAAAAATAAAGGGTTTTCTAACTTCTGTTTTCTCATCCATTTAATAACTCATTTTCCCATTTTATGTGGGATACTAAGGATCCTAATTACAAGTTTTGATATACTGGTGGATAGATTTCTCTCACCCTGAGGGAAGAATGCCAATGCCCTAATTAGAAGTTTATTGATGCATTTCCTCAGATTCAGAATTATCCCACATAAACTTTCAGAATGTTTTTCTTTGCAAAACCACATAAATAAATATTATTTCCTGAGGGCATTTATTGTTCAGGAGATAGGATGTTTCAGGGCACACTCCTGGCAGTTAGAATAATGAAATATGAGATTCTATTCAGTTTATTTTTTTTTTTCTGTAAAGTCTCTAGATTAATTTGAATATGGCAGGTCTATAGAAAGGAATGACTTGATCTTACACAATTTTAGACCTTGCATAGTGTTTAAGCAGTGATCAAAGTGTGCTGATATGTCATATGAACTGTATGTCATAACAATGAATATTTCTCCATATTTCTGAGGTACGTATTGAAGTTTTCTGCATATGGGTTGCAAGACTTCAGGACTTCTAGACTTCCAGTTTGTCAGTCATATTTGAATCTGTACAGAGTGTCACACATTTCACCAAGCCTAAGTACATTATGAATTCTTACTTGGAGAAATTTTGTTTCCAATTTAAACATCTTTAAGTTTTCAGTGTCCATCAGAAATATCAAGTTAGTGAAGAAATACCTTAATATTTTTTACACAATTATTTTGTCTTCATTTTATTTAAGTGTCTGATCCATCATCAGAGAAAGTCCTGAATACAAACTGAGGTCCAAACCAACCACGTTTCCTTTGTGTCACATATAAAAGGGCAAAAGTTACAAAACACACAAAGAAATCAAATAAAAAAATAAAAAAGCAGCAGGGAAATCATAAGAGGAGCTAATTAAATTACCTCTCACCCCAGTTTGCATCCTTTATTGCTTTCACATAACCTCACAAGAAAACCAGTTGTGTTCCACCAAGTAATTATTCAGAGTTAACGTAATGCAATGTTAGTCACTTATTCTAAGGCAACTGAATACGGTCCTCAGAGCCTAGAGGCTTGGGTTGGTTGCCATTACTTAGTTGTGGAGTTTCAAATGTCATGCTACAGAAAGGATAGATAGAAAGTACAAACAGATCTGACACTAGACTTAGAAGAAAAATATACCTTCAGGGTTAGCAGCTGTAGGCCAGCTGAGTTCCCTGAAGACGTCTCAAATGGTTTCTCAACTTCCATGTCTAGAATCAAGCCATGTCACTTTCAGATACTGCACAAGAGATGAAATTCAGCTGTCTAAGGTTGCTGCTTTTACCACTTTGTCTGCCTTTAAGCAGCCTGCCTAGTCCCTCTTTCCCATGGAGGAGTGTCCCACAGAGCTTTTCTCAAGTCTGCAAATCCCATGAAATTATCTCAGTTTCCACACGATATATGATAAGTCATTAGAAATTGACATTTAGGCAATCTAATGCTGCCATAGGGAGTCTAATGAGACTAGATTCTTACCCTAGGCACCTCTGATGGGTGTCTAAAACTAGGTGGTTCAAGCCCCATGAACTCAGACATAAAATTAACTTAGTTGCCCAGGGGTAATTTTATGTCAATGTTTTACATCCGGTTATTCTGAGATGCCTCCATGAATACTAACTTGGCCCTAGAAACTGTTGCAGATGGTCATCTGTCTCCTACAGGTTCTATGTTGTGATGGATTTCTTCCAGACACCCTATGG
>JASSUY010030142.1:0-95031 GCA_032466535.1 Forpus xanthops
CTGCCCAACCTGTATGTGTGCCTGGGATTGCTCCCACCCAGGTGTAGGACCTTGCACTTGGCATGGTTAAACTTCATGAGGTTGGTATCAGCCCACCTCACGTGCTTGTCAAGGTCCCTCTGGATGGCATTGCTTCCCTCCGACGTATCAACCAAACCACAGAGCTTGGTGTCATCAGCAAACTCGCTGAGGTCACACTCAATCCCACTGTCCATGTTACTGACAAAGATATTGAACAAGATCTGTCCGAACATCAATCCCTGAGGTACATCACTCATTACTGGTCTCCAGCTGGACACTGAGCCATTGACCACAACTCTTTGCATAGGGCCATCCAGCCTTCCAGGAGAATCCGCTCCAAGATTTTGCCAGGCACAGAAGTGAGGCTGTCTGGGCTGTAGTTCCCCAGCTCATCCATTTTCCCCTTCTTTAAAATGGGGGTTTTATTTCCCTTTTTCCAGTCGTCGGGAACTTCACCTGACTGCCATGATATTTCAAATATGATGGACAGGGGCTTAGCAACTTCATTTGCCAGCTCCTTCAGGACCTGCAGAGAGATTTCATTAGGTCCCATGGACTTGTACATGTTCAGGTTCCTAACATGGTTTTGAATCAAATCCTCTCCTACAGTGGGCCCAGAGTCTTCATTCTCACTGTCCCTGCATCTGTCTTCCAAGACTTGGGTGACGTGGTCAGAACATTTTCCAGTGAAGACTGAGGCAAAGAAGTCATTAAGAACCTTAGCCTTCTCCAAATCCAGAGTAGCCAGCTCTCCTGATAGCTTCTGGAGAGGGCCCACGTTTTTCCTAGTCTTTTATTTGCAATGTACCTACAGAATCCCTTCCTGTTATTCTTAACATCCTTAGCCAAGTTTAATACTAAGTGGGCCTTAGCTTTCTTAATCTGTTCTCTAGCTTCCAGGACAATATCCCTGGATTCTTCCCAGGCTGCCTGTCCTTGCTTCCATCTTTTGTAAGCCTCTTTTTTCCTTAGAATTTTCCTCAGCAGATCCTTATCCATCCAAGGAGGTCTCCTGGCCCTCCTGTACTTCCTTCTAGTAGGGATGTATCGCTCCTGAGCTTGCAGCAGGTGATCCCTGAATATCAGCCTACAGTCTTGGGCCCCACTGCCCTCTAGGGCTACATCCCATGGAACCTTACTGAGCAGGTTCCTGAAGGGGCCTGCTCTCTTGAAGTCCAGGGCAGTGAGCTTGCTGCACACTCTTCTCACCATCCTGAGGATCTCGAATTCAACCATCTCATGATCGCTGCAACCAAGGCTGCCCTGGAGCATCACATTTCCACCCAGCCCTTCCCTGTTGGTGAGGACGAGATCAAGCATGGCTCCTCTCCTTGTCGGCTCCTCTATTACTTGCAGAAGGAAGTTGTCTTCCATAGTCTAGGAACCTCCTAGATTGCTTGTGCCAGGCCAAACCATTGCTCCAACAGATATCAGGGTGGTTGAAGTCCCCCATGAGAACAAGGGCCTGCGAGCGTAAGGCTGTTCCTATCTGTAGAGCACCTATTGGTCAGGCAGTCTGTAACAGATCCCCACAATAATGTCTCCCATCACTGTTCTTCCTTTAACCCTGACCCACAAACTCTCTATTGACTGCTCACCTGTTCCCAGACAGAGTTCAATACTCTCCAGCCTATCCCTAACATAAATAGCAACTCCCCCTCCCTGCCTACCAGGCCTGTCTTTCCTAAAGAGCCTGTAACCTTCCATTCCAACACACCAGCCATCCCACCATGTTTCTGTGACGTCTATTACATCATACTCCAGTAGACATGCACACATCTCTAATTCCTCTTGTTTGCTCCCCATGCTATGGATGTTTGTATAGAGGCATCTGAGCCGAGCTCTTATTGAAGCCGGCTCTTTAGCTGGAGCATCTGGAATATCTCTACATTGCTCCGAACGTTTACTATAGCTGCTGGCAACTGACTGGGTGTGTTGGGATGAAATGATGCCTCTGTCACCCAAAACATCTAGCTTAAAGCATCCTTTACCAGTCTGGCAAGCCTCCTACCAAATCCACTCTTCCCTTTCTTTGTCAGACCAGCTCCACCAGCCCCCAGTAGACCTGGCCTACTAAACTGAGTCCTGTATTCTAGGTACCCAAACCCCTGACTATGCCACCACCCTTCTAACCATTTATTAACGTGGCCAATCCTCCTAGCCTTGTTAAGGTCCTGCCCCGTATCCTGGAAAATTGACGAAAAAACAGTCTGAGCTCCAGAGCCCCTAACTACCTCTCCCAGAGGTCTGTAATCCTTCTTTTGGAACAAAAGGAAGGAAAGTTCTGTCTGTAGAAGGAAGGAAAGTTCTGTCTGCAGTGGGACAGAGATTTAACTGTATGGTACCACCATACATACATACCAACTGTATCACCTTTTGCAAAACTATACTGTTAAATTCAAGGTTGGACAGAGCCTTAGGTGACATGGTTTAGTGGGAGGTGTCCCTGCCCATGGCAGAGGGGCTGGAACTTGATGACTTTTCCAACCCTAACTATTCTATGATTCTAATATTGCTGAGATACACACTGTAAGACTTAGGAAGTCTTGCAAAAGAGTATAGGGGAACTCAAATACCCATCCCAAGAGATACCTGAAAGTCAAAAAAAGCAGGCATGCCTGGTGCTAAGCACCTATCACTTCCAGTGATGGCAGTCAGATCAGAGCAGAGAAAGGGGATAGGAAAAGCTTTTGATATGGCTGGACTCAGCTTTTAAAAGAGCCATATCGTAGAGTCTCATGAGCTTTGACATCTATGGGATGAGGAGCCTAAATTAATTTTGCTGTGGGAAGGAAAGATCTAGATCCACCTTGACTCACCTTTACTGTAAGGCCTGTAAAAGCAACAGCCACTGTGGTATACCAGCCCTTTGCAGCACCTAGCACATGGGAATCCATCCCCCTCTCGGAGCGCCATCTGCAACCCACAAAGCCACCACTACCATTAAAAGGCCATTGTGTGGTGACATACAATTAGGCCTTACAACACAACTTGATTCTGCACCCTCTGCCATTGCTGTCAAAGCCCTACTAGGGCAGGAGTCCTTTTTGGGCAGTGACAGGGCTCTCCACATAACGTTCACACTTTGGGGAACTGATCATTTTGCTGTTAAACAATAGTCATACAGCTGGATTCCACATACAAATTATCTAGAAAGAGATGTCCAATTAAGGCAAAATATTTCTCCAAAAATAATTTTGCTTCCTACTATTTTTTTTTTTGTTTATTATTGCCTGTTCACTTTTTTTTAACTGACTTTTCATGTCAGATAGTTTGGAATTGGTTTATTTTTAACTGAATTAGTAAACTCCTATACACCAAACCGATGATGAGGCAGGAACAGTCTGCTATTTGGTTTTGGGTTGTTTTTTTTTTAATTGCTGAACAGCTATCAGATTTTCCACTCCATCTTTTGCCCTAAAGCCATTCATGCCATTGTAATACAGTGGATCTAAGTTTCTTTGTAAGGGAAGCTGCAGAAGTTCCCAAGGCCCAAAATTAGGTCCTGCTTGCTCTTAAGTGCTCTTAAGGATGACAGAAGTGTGAAGTTTTAACATGAGATTAGTGTCATGATCTAGTTTACACTTCTGAGAAAGCACATCCAATAGTCTGGGCTTCAAATAAAGTACCTTAATGAGGACAGAAAGCTAAGAGTTCACAAAGCAGATCCTTCTTCCATGTACCCTCACATGTAATCAGCCATTCCCTGGAGGTGGTGAAGACAAAAGGACACATGGAGAGAGGAAGGGAAAGCTGCTTGGAGCAGGTGCATGGTAGGCAGGCCTGGCTGCTTGGGGTGTTTGGGTGCCACATCTGGGCTCATCCATATTCAGTGTCTCAGGATTACCATCCTCCAGCAAGTGTTGGGGTCGGATGGATGTGAGGGTCCCCATCCTTCCCAGGCCTCTGGTGGGAACCGAAAAGCCTCCTGGATCAGCGTGCTTTGCAGGAGTGCTGGGCTCGAGCTGTACAGCTCTTTTGGCGCCAGGTTCCACTGGGATTTCAACCCTGCTGTGTTCCTTTGTTCCTCATCCCCCAGTGCAGGTACAGGGCAATCACAAACAGACAAGAGGCCAGTGGATGGGAAGGAGGAGAAGGGAGATTCAATTCACCTTCACCACACTCAATATGGATTTGAGCACAGAGGTGAGTGGCCGGGGCTTGCTGACCCTCACCCTCAAGGGAAGCTCTTCCTTGGCTGTCTGGGGGCCACCTTTTAATTACTGCAATAAGAGAAAAGCACACTGCCAGTAAACTCAGAAATATTTAGGAGTCTGCAAACCAGTGGAAACCATTATCCTAAGTCAACCAGCCTCCTAAAATCCTTGCTGGGCTTGTTTCACCAGAGCCGCTCTGCATGCGTTGGTGTGTGGGAGAGGAGCTCCAGCGGGCTTGTGTGGGCAGCAGAGGGATGCTGCACCACGGTTTCCCTGCCGGGTGCTCCCCGGAGAGTGTCTCTCATGTCTCTCACACACCTCCGCCACTGCTGGCAGCCGGGATCGCACTGCAGCATTACACAGCCCCCTCCTCCGTCACCCAGAGACTGTTGCATCGCTCCCCAGACTGTCGTTGGGAAAAGAAAATAAATAAGGAAAAAAACCTCAAAAGAGCAGGGGGGGACAACACATAAAAAACCCACAGAAAAGAGCTGTGCCAGCTGAGCCTCGTACACACCGCCGCCATTGCTTCCGGCTGGGGCAGCTATGGCAGGGTTCGTGAGGGGCCAAGGCGCCATCTTGCGGCACCGGGGCAGGAGCCTCGTCTTCCGTCGCCGGCCGGTGGCTGCCGTCTCTGTGCGAGGAAGGCGGGAAGGGCCTGGCCGCAGAGCCATCCTCCTCTGAGGGTGTTAACAGTGCAAATGACTGTGTTGAGGGGGAGTTGAATTTGTAGGGAAGGGCTTTTCATTGTTTTAGCGACAGCAGATAATGGTGTCATGGCGCCATTGCAGCCGTGTTCGAAGCGGTTCCCATGCAAACATGGTTTGCCCCACTCACCTGGGCTGTGTTTCTCCCAACAGGCAACATGCATGCAGCTTCCCCAGTGGACAGGGGATGAATTCTCTGACAAAAAAATGGTTCGAATTAGCAACTGTTGCGAGACCACTTTAACCACGGTCAAGGCCGGTGCTGTGCTCATAACTAAAAACCTGAGTAATTGCTCTTTCGCTGCATATGCCACGTAGGCAAACCCTCAATTGGGAAATGAGATAGCAGTGAGGTCTAAGGGCAGCTTGTTTTGGCAGTGTCACAGGAAGATTCCCATGGCCCAGCATGGAAATCCTTGTCTAGGTAAGAGGGAAGGCAGAATCAAAGTTCCTGGGAGCAGGTGGCAGGCAGATACTGTCTTCTGCACTCACCTCAGAGTGCTCAACTGACATCCACAGAAATGAGGATGACCCAAAGCTTAGGAAGAGGAGATGGTGAAAATGAGTTCTCAAGGTTTATTCCATAGTCGTCTAGTGCCACAGCAGAATTGAAAGAAAGGTCTGGTACCTTCATTTCTGAATTATGTGGTTTTGACCTTTGTAGTCATTGGGCAGGATGCAGTGAATCAAGGCTGAGAGAGTAAGAGCACTTTCACATGAAACTTTTGCTTCCTAGAGAATGGTTTCATGCTGTTCAGCTTAACTCAAATGTGGCAACCCAAGACAGGTAAGTAGATGGAAGTTTGTTATGGTAGTATCGACCAAAACATCTTGTGTATAACTCAGCATCCCTCACATGACATTCATGTTTGCCCCAGTGTCATTGGTGAACCTTACAAGTGTAGTTATCTTCTGTGGATTTTTCTTTCTGGTTCTTTTCTAGGACGGTAACAATGTAGTTAAGTCTGATTTGGCAACAGAATAGCTTGTTTACTCTGAAATAAACATGAGAGAAATAAAGACCTAAGGAGAGTAAGCTCTTGCATGCAGTTTTCTTTCATCTGATCTCCTTATGAGTTTGTCTCACATTCTCTGGGAATGCAAATTGCTGGATTTGTGGTCCTCCGAGAGGTTAGAGTTCTTCTAGCCCAGTGTTGTAATATGGGCTTGCCATATGGCATGGCATCAGGTGTTGTACTCTAAAGAAAATATCTGCCCTTGTGTTGCCTCTCCTTCCCCATCACAAATTCACATAAAAACCTTTTCTTAAAATCTGAGACAGTGAAGGGAACAGCAATATTTTCTGCAAAATTTCCCATAGAAGAAGCCTTTGAACTTTCTATTTCTGGTCTTTATGACATAAGTGCAAATGTGCCCTGGATAAGTCCTGGTGAGATCCTTTATAGGAACGCTGTGTGCTGCATAGTGATACACAGACATACATATACCTTCTGTCAGAGCTAGGTATGAACCTCTTGTATTGGAATATAACATGTCTGTTTCTTTTCCTGTACCTTGAAATTACCACATCACATAGTCATGCATGTGTTTTGAAAACATAAGGAGCTGTACTGTATCTCCTGCTTTGTTTTCGTACAGTGCTCTCCAGATTAACAACAATCACCAGAAGTATTATAGTGACCTTTCTGATCTTAAACTATAATTATTTTTTCTTTTTCTTTAGAAAGTAGAAAAGATCTTCTGTAACATCTGTGGTCATTTTGACTGTCTTTCAATACAGCATGGTTAAATAATTTCCCTTCATAAACTTTGAGTTGAGCTCATAATTAAGCTAATGTTCAGTGTGTCATATCTTTCTTTTTTTTTTACCTGTAAATGAATTCAATTTTGTTGCAGTCTTCCTCTTCTTTCCCTGGCTGCTCTGTAACCAAGACAAGCTGCCTCTTACTCTGACACCCTGAATCACTGCTGGTTTTTGTGTCATGGTGCCTATTTCTGCAGATTCAGTGCATTGTCTTTCACTGCCACTCAGAGGAGTTGTGTGGAGAACAAGTAGATCCATTTGAGTGTGTTTTGTTCTGACCGGTGTTGTTTCTATATAGTTTAAAGTTGTGTTGGTATGTATGAGGTCATGTAATGAGATAATGTCACATTACCTCCTGCCACAGGACGTAGTGTTTGGAAGAAAATGAGCCAAAGTCTGTCTTTTGTTGAAGTGAATACCTTTTCTGGAGCAGGTTATGCCTAGAAGAGAAACAGCAGGAGTCAACAACTGCATTTCAGGCAGGCTGTGCTTCCACCCAGCTTTTCTTGAAGAGCGTTAGAAGTTACTCTACAAAACTGCATGTGGTCTTCTGTAATGGTTGTGTCAATGCAAAGGTGAACCTCCAGCAGAAAATAGGCAGATACTCTAGGGAATTATAGTTGTGCTCCTCTTATTTTTTCACATTCTTGTGGGGGGAAGCTGATTGCTTTCACCTTATTGGGAAATAGTCATAGTGCAGCCCTCGCTGGCAAGAACAAGCCAGCTCAGCAAGACTGTCTAGGTCTCTGTGAAGCAAGGACTGTTCATTTTTGGTATCCTATGCTTTGTCCAAACACACTGTCAGCCCTCCACCAATTATAATAAAGGTAATACCTCAAACAGATCGAAAGCTCTTAATTGAGAAAGGACATTTTTTCTTTCATTTTCAGATAAATAATGTGTTGTGGAAGTCTAGGAAAGATGCCATATAAAGAAATTGTGAAGCTAGTCCCAGTTCTCATTCCGGGTCTAACCAGATGTCCAACATCTGCTTGACATTGCTGTGTGAGCAGCTTTCTCACACCTGGGATATTGGGTAGTAACAGTTATGTGAATGAGAAAAAGAGTCTGAACCAGGAGTCCCAGCTTAATTGCTGTCTTGGTTTGAAAAGAACTTTAGGATTTACTGGGGGGGTGGGAGGAATAAGTACTTTGTACAATATCTCTTCCAGTAATGCAGGTGACAACATTCCAAAGCAATAAAGAAAGAAGAACTAGGACTAGTCACTGCTAGTTAAAGCTCTTTTTGTTGTTTTTCCCTGCTCTTTCTCCTTACTCCATTCCCCATTCCTCAGAGGACTACTTCTTGAGACAGTTGTGCTGTGCACTATGTGTAACCCAAACTGCTACTTGACTAATGTTTGCTACATAATTGAGAATCTTTCTCTGCAGATATGTTTCCCATTCCTGTGTCTGTCAGAGGCCAAGTCCTAGTTATTCAGATGTATTTCAGGTAAAAAAAACAACCAACCAACCAATGTCATGACAACTGGTTTAGGCTGCACTGGAGGTTTTCATTAGTGACTCCATAACAATTATTTTATAACTCAGGAGTGGGCCAAAGCTTGATATCATGTGCTCTCAGCCTCCCTTTCCAAGCCCTCAACAATGTTCACCATTTTTTTATGAACTGCATGGTCCCTTCTGCCACCAGCTACCTGAGCATGATACACACCATGGCTGCAAGGGAAAAAGTGTTCCTTGCTAGTCTAGGCGGCTCTTTAGTTTGGTTATATCATACTAACTGTAGCTCATGTCTCTTGAATTAGCCTCACAAAGCTTTGTAAAACACATCAGAAGCCCTTTGAAACTAAAAAAAACCCAGATACAGAACCTACTCTTGGAGAAAAAGTGGCTATTCTCTGCAGCCCACATCTCTTCCAAACAAAAATACCCTGCTATTGCTGTGCATAAACTAGGGACTTAAAATTTTTATTCTTAGCCACATTTACTTTTTTCTTCATGAGGTGGTTGTGCCTTCCAGGAACTTCTCCTGAGCAAGCATAAATTGCATTTGTTATTAGAACTTCTATGTCAGTGTGTGGCCTACGGGAGCAAGGCTGAAGCCACAATGCTGCATACACAGTACTTTATAGTACTGTTATGGTACTTAAATACTTTATTTCCTGCTTCCTGTTTGAGGATGAGATCGTTACATTCATCCAGGCACTGATGAGATGAACAGAATGGAAAAGCAGTGTGACAAGCCAGTAGGGAAATGAGAAATAGAATCACGGACTGGTTTGGGTTGGAAGGGACCCTTAAAGACAACTCTAGTCCTACCCTCCTGCTATGAACAGGGTAGGTCTTCTACTAGACCGGGTTACTCAAAGCCCCATCCAACCTGGCCTTGAACACTTCCAAGGGATGGGGCATCCAAAGCTTCCCTGGAAAAGCTGTTTGCGTGTCTCACTGCCCTCATTGCAAAGATTTTCTTCTTTGTATCTAATCTAAATCTACCCTCCTTCAGTTTAAAAATGCTGCCACTTGTCACTACAGACTCTGGTAAAAAGCCTTCCTCCACCTTTCATATAAGCCCCCTTTATATATTGAAAGGTTATATTAATGTCTCCCCAGAGCCTTCTCTTCTCTAGGCTGAACAATCTCAACTCTCATACTGTCTTCATAAGAGAGGCGCTCCAGTCCTCTGACAATTTTTCTGGCTCTCCTCTGGACCCATTCTGACAGATCTATGTCTTTGTTTTGTACTAGGGACCTAGAGCTGGACACAGTCCTTCAGGTGGAGTCTCACGAATGCTGAGTAGAAGGGCAGGATCACCTCCTTCTACCTGCTGGATATGCTTCTTTTAATGCAGCCAGGATACAATTGGTTTTCTGGGCTGCAAGCCAGCTTTACTGGCTCACATCCTATTTTTCATCCACCAGTATCCTTCTCTGCAGTGCAGCTGTCAATCAGTTCACCACTCAGCCTATACTGACATTGGGGATTGCCCCAACTCAGGTACAGGATCTGGTTCTTGGCCTTGCTGAACTTCGGGAGGTTCATGTGGGCCCATTTCTCAAGTGTGTCAAGGTGTGTCCAGTTGTCATCCCTTCCCGCTAGTGTATCAGCTGCATCACTGAGCTTGGTGTCATCTGCAAACTTGCTGAGGATGCACTCAATTCCGCTATCTATGCCATTATCATTAAATGGCATTAATATTAAATAGCATTGGTTCCAGTATGGACCCTCGAGGGACACCAGTTGTTACATGGTCAGGATACACACAAGGACATCACTCTGCCTCCAGAGTGCATACCTGATGTCATTTTTGTTCTTTTCTCCATTTGCTCCAGTCCATGCCACATGAATTTAGCAGTAACATCTTTTGAGGATGCAGAGCTAGGCCACAAGAACAGCAATGTCTCCTCTCCTTGAATGCCCTCTAAGGGGGAGAAACGAAAGAGAAGGAATATGAATCAGGGAATATAAATTACAGCACGACTTTGCCAGGAAACCTAGCATCCCTCTAAGACCCAAGCCACCAAAGAAGGAGCCAAAGCTCATCTTCATATGGCAGAAGTTCAGTAACTGTTGATGTCTGGGATGGAGCCCGACCTTTGAGCAGCAACACGCATTCGTTTTGACTTACTTCTGCGGATACCTGCTTCTACTACATCTGCTGCAGGAAACTGCAGTTTGAAGGCTTAGCACTTTAAATAGATAGCAGCTATTGCCACAAAAGGCACTAATAAAGGGGCTTGTACTGCAGCTGATGAATTGATGCAGAGCTGGTTTCCAAGTTTCTACTGCATCAGGAGGAGAATAAAAAGAGAGGTCTGAAGCCTGTGGTGAAAAATTTTGCTGTAAGAATCCAGGTCTTTAGAAGGTCTCACACCCACTGAAATTAATGAGCGTTGAGAGGCTGTGTACCTTTGGGACTCCAGAACAAAACATTTAGTTCTATGTACTAACTATAGGCTTTGTGCTTTACATACATACACACAACCACCCACACACTCTCTCATCACAGACTTAATTGTAAGCTGAGCACTCCCACCATGAGTGAAATTAAATGCTCAAAGAAAGGTTATTCCTTAAATTTATTTCTAAGATGCTCTGCCCTCAAGATACAAGTGATGACTGTTCTCTCTCTCTGTCACCCTGCTTTTCCCCACCTTCCCACCCCCTGTATATTACCTCTTATCTCACCATCACCAGTACTTGAAAGGATGAGGTACTCCAAAGCATTTTCTTATTCTGTTTTGGTCTAACACTTTTTCTCACAGATATAATTAACCCTTTTACTGAGGTGGATGAAGTACTGTCCATTTCCAGCCTGACTGTAGAAGGAAAGAAAAGGCATTGCTTACATTTTTATTTTTTCCCACTGTATGTTGCTAGAAGCATTGTAACTGAAGATTTCCCAGTTATGAGCCACTATGTGTAAGAATACAAACATGAAGAAGTTAGAAGAGGAACTGTTTCTTGACCATCATACATAAGATCTATTAATTCCTTCCAGTAAGGCACAGCTGCAAGCTATCCTCAAACCAGAGCGATGAGGAAAGAAAACCTGCTTTCTGCTATTGCACTAGCTGTCTTCCGTAGAGAATTGTTAGTGCGGGTAGGTCCAGATGTTACTGTCAGTGAGGTGGGAGAGGAAATTCAACTGTAGCTCACAGGGGTTAAAAAAAAACAAAACCAAACTCTCCAAGCATCATATAGCAGGCTCTCACATAGCCTGTTGTTCCCAAACAGATCCTTCATGCTTTGCAGTATATCCCTTAATGCTAGGCACTGAAATCTTTTCTCCCTCCTCTCTTCATTGTACTTTTAAAAGAGACTCCCCTTGGAGAGGAGTGGGAGGAGTGGTCCCATCAAGACAGTAACAACCTCAAAGTTGTATGAAGGTCTTAGATAGCCCTGTTCTGCTCCTGCTGGAGTAGAATATGAAGGCTGAGCTACTTGCCTAGGAATCCAGCACACTGCTAGAGAGTTTGGTTGTTCAAAAAGGATTCAGCCAGCCATGTGCTGAGTGGGAAGGGTTTCCAAAGTACAGACAGTATGAAACCCAACTCCGTTTCTTTTTTTTCTTTTTTTTTTTTTAAAGCCTGTTCTTTTAGAGCCTAGGCATCCCTGTCAAGCAGTGATTCATCAACCAAACCTGGTTTTGTGAAGGCAAACCCTTTCCAAAATGGACTGCAAGGCACAGCTGATTTTTAAAAGACCAGAGGAGTATGAGCTAAGTGATCTGTGTGGTAACAAGCATGCACCTGATCTGTGTTCACTAACCATACTGTTGGATGGAAGCAGCTGGAACTGCAGTTTTTGGAGGTCAGATGTAAATAAATTATGTCTCGTTTCTTCCAGATTAGGCAGAGGAAAGTCATGTATGAGGATTATAAATGAATTTAGCCAACACTGGTTGGCTTAGACTCACCAAGCTGGTGGAAGATCAGGCCATAGCAAAGGCAGAATGTTAGAAGTCAAGGAGGGGTTACAGATATAAATGCAAGCACGCAAAGAATTACATAGGAGCATCTGAGGTTCATACACTTGGATTTAGGGACCTCCCTTTTGCTAGTAACATGTTTTAGATATTTGCATTCTCTATTATCTCAGTCCAGGGCCTTTTTCTTTGGGAGTGAGATTAGCAGTGCCCCAAGTGATACCATAGTTCATTAATATCTAAAGCACTTCATCCAAGTTCAGCCTAAAGGTCTTTACACTGCTTTGCTTTGTATACAGCATCTGTAATCTATCTGGGTATTTACACCACACCACTGTTTCAACTGAATATCTACATACAGGATGTCCTTTGACAACTGCTGAAACTCAACCACATCAAAGCAAGAACTGCTTACTAGCAGATGGCACAACTTCACATGTCTTCCTACACAAGAAGCTCAGCAACATCCGCTGCCATGCAGTCGGCAGCCTGGCCTAATGGACAGCTAAATGACCAAAGCATGAAACAATGAATGTGCTGGTGCTTGGCTATGCTTCACTGTACCATCTGTAAAAGCACAGATAGGTCTCCAACTAAGGTCTAGGGTAAAAACAGTACAGCAAATACCTCAGGCATATTGTAAGAAGGGTGTTGTTTCAGATGGTGCATTTTGCAGACTGAGAGCTTTAAACTGGATGAAACCAAGTTATTATTTACCATTGAACACCAGAACAGAGCTTCTCCCAGATGACATGCATAGTCAACAAGTTTCTGATCTAAAACAGACAAGGAAACTACAGCACAGCTGAACTAGAAAACAAAATAGTTGGAAATATGTTAAAGATTATTCTCTAATCATTCTTGTTGTTATGAGCAAACAGTTTGTGACTATTACAAAGAACTCCATTTTGGGACAGAGAATTTTAACTGAAAAGAAAAAGATTGATGGCTTTATGTGCTAAGGGATCATTTCAGCTGTAGAGGGAACATAACAAAAGACATAGAGAGAGCAGCTTAAACGTGACATACTGAAATCCATTGGGGGGTTAGCTGGTTAGCAATACATGCCATTATCAGTGCAAAAGCAAAATGTACAAAAAGTGTCTTTCTCATGATTTATGGGCCAGCTTTGTGAAAGCGTCACTTCCACAGTGCTAGCACCATGAGAAAACTTCAAGTCCAGCTTTCTTCCCATACAAAAGTACACAGATTACCAACTGGTGTTAGAAAACTCCTGCCATCGCGTTACAGCTGAGTGATTGTCAGAATGATCCTGTTGCTCTTCAGAAGGTACTTATAGCAGTGAATAGGCTCTGGGGGAAGGCAGTTGGGCCTCCATTTCCCACCTGTATTTCATTTTTCATTCTTCTTTGCTGACCACACAGATCCATCTGCCCTCAGAGGGGGTAACTGCAAGTGTGGCGTATGGCTTGCTCTGCCTGCTTTTCGTCTATCTCTGTACATCTTGTCTGAGCATGCCTGGCAAAAACCCTTTGCTCAGCACAGGCTCTCCCACAGACTCTGCAGGAACACAGAATGGCTGGCTTAGGCAAAACTTTGCTGTTAGGTTTTTTTTTTTTTCTCCTTTCTCCCGAACCAACTTATAGTTAATCCATGACATACTACATCCCTCAAAGGATGCCAGACTATTCATCCAACTGAGACATGAGTGAAAAAACACAGACCCACTCTGACACTGTATCAACTAACTCTTCAGATAACCCAAAGGCTCACCAAGAGCCAAAAGGAGCAGCCTCCTGTCATGCAAGCCCTGGACAGAGCAATCCCAGCTCTTAGTGAGGGTATCAGCTCCAGGAATTTTCCACCCCTTTGGTGACAACATTAATGCTGGAGTTTAGGTTGAAGAAGCGAACAGACATGTTGGGGGAGGACAGAACATAGGAAAACTTGAATGAATAAAAGCATTGTTACTTATACACACTGGGAAGCAACAGGAGATCCTCAGGTTAAGCGTGGAGACATAGAGAATTAGTGTTAATAATCCAGAAGGTCTTCCACCCAAAGCTATTCTGTCACTGGAACATTTGAATCTGCTTTAAGGGCAATCTAAAATAAGATCAGACACCCAGCAGCTGCATTCATACCAAGCTTTCCTTGGAGAGGGGAAAAGGGAAACAAGCATAATTTTCTTTAAGCTCTACTCCAGACATAAGGCTGCAACTAAGATATACATGCCAGTATTAGCTTTAAAGCAGCCTTCTTGGATACCAATAGCAGCCTACATACAACCCCATATACAGCTTTACAACTTGGGGAAATTGACAGATTCCTATACAAAGGAATCTGTGTCATACTAATTTTTAATACCTGAGGTAGTTAACTGGAAAACTGGTTTGGGATCATGTCTTCTGCTGGTTTGCAGGGTAGCCACACCACCAACAGCATCCTCTCAACAGCTCTAGGTAAATCCAGTAAGCCAGCCCCTAAGTGCCATAATATGTATCCAAGCCACTGTCTTAAATGAAGTGGAACAGCCTCACATCCAAGCTATCCCCATTGACCTTGTGACACTTGCATTTAATGGGCATAACCCAAGTAACCATTTGGCCAGTTCAAGGCCACTGAACTTCTGTTTATTTCAGCATGAGATGCTTTTCTTGGTGCATCGAGGGAGGGATAGAGACTCCCATACCCACCCCATTCCAAATATACATTGCTTTGTCCGTCCAACTACCAGCTACATTGGCATGCCATGTGCCAAGGCTTGCTTGTCTTGCCCCTCAGAGCCCCAGACCTTCTGTTTGACACAGCTTACCATGGGTGGTCTCTACAGGGCTGCAGGGTAAGGTGGAGGCAGCCTGTTCTGTTTGTGTATTTAGAGGGAATGAAAGCCAAATAGGGAAAGGACTTTGGTACAGTGCAGCCAAGTGACTCTAAAGTATTGCTTTAAAAAGCCACAAGGTCACCTTTACTGACATTTGGATCAGGATTTTATAGAAGTCACAGGACTGGGAGATGGGTTTGTTATGCCTATGATTACAGAGGGAGGGATTTACGTGCTGGTCAAGAAGACTGCATTGTTGTGACTCTTTCATGTTCATAAATATTCATTTATCAGCCTGTTGGATAAAAGAGGCTGATTGGGATTTCTGTTTCCACTTGCTGTAGTTCCAGGTGGCTTCCTCAACTCTGCCAGCACATCTTCATGAAATTTAACAGCCCCCTACTTACCAGTACTCTTGAGGTGCCACGTCTTTGCACAGTCTCACTTTTTAATTGGTTAGACCTTAGCAAAACCTGGTTTCAGGGCCTTACTTCATTTAAGCACAATGTGAGAAATAACACATATCATCCTCTTAAATGAAGAACCAGCCCACAAGCACAGTGAAATCTGAAGGATTTGGACAGAGTGTCTTTGCTAATGATGTGTGTTGTGAAGCTGGTGCATGTGTATAGATATCCATATGTGTGCATGTGCTTAGTCATAGAAGCAGCACAGACTCTTAGGCCCAATGCAAACCTTAAAAAACCTTAACAGGTTAAAACCTTAACAAACCTTAACAAACATGCAGGGATGCAGCCTTTAACAAACCTGAGAGGACTGAGTCCAGGAAGAAGGACAAGCTCTGACACCAGGTGCCTTATGAAAAAAATGTCAGGAGTGAGCGAGTCTACTGCAAAGAAACACCTCTTTGTGGTGGCTCCACCACTGGTTTCTTGTTCTCAGTGGCATAACATACAGGACAGGTTTTGAGCAGGTGGTAGAAAACATAATAGGGAACATGACAAAAATAATCTTCATCTGAAAGCATGTGGTATAGGTGAGCATTTGAGTCTCCTTATTAAATTACAGTGTCATATAGACAATACATTCTTTAGACAACTGTGCTTCAACACTCAGAAACCAGACCTATCTGTTCAGTGACTATGACATGGACAGGAAACTTCCCTGCCCTTTCCTCACTTTAGCCCTGCAGGGAGATGCAAACATCAAAAATATCTCAAGCTTCATGATAATGTGCTAAATATTTAGCATAATTAGTTATTGGAACCCCATCCCTTTCTCCCACTAAAGTGACCAAGAGTCAGATCACAGCACAATTAGTAAGATCCCCAGCATTTGCTCCTTGATGCCATTTGCTGCTGACAGGTACCGGAGTGAGGCAGGATCAGCAGTCAGAAGTAAAGACAAGGCACCAGACAGCAACAGCCTGCAGTGTTTTTGTACTGTGACTTGGGCTGAATTACACGGCACCTGGAAGTGTGGGCCTGCTCCCCACATCTGAGATCCTGATGAGCTGCCAGCATCTGACACTGAAGCCTGAGAGAGCATAAACAGGTCACTGGCTCGGTGCCATAGGGAGCTCTGCCATGCAATGGAAACAGAGGTAGTGGGAATAGAATAGTGTATCAAGTGCAAAGCAACAAGGATGTTTTTCAACCTAAGGGTGGATGCAGGTGCATAAACCATTTGCTGCCAGAAACAGCATTAGTAGCATAAAAGAAATTGCAGGAGTGCATGGAAAGCATAGGGCAGCCATAAGCCTGACTTGGCTGTAGTTGTGTACGTACTGGAGCAACGAGGCTGGCAGCCGCACAGTCCATGTCCCATTGTGTGCCCAGGAACTTGTATGTGACACCAAATGGTGCTAATGGAGGGGACTGGGCAAAAGCCTCTAGGACCCATCATCCTTATGTAAAGCTATTGCTGGAAAGGAGGCACGAAAATGCTGATACAATTTATCTCTACAAAAGGACTTTATCCCATACATGAACCAGAAAAGCTGCATGTACTAATTGAACAGTGGAGACGATGACTACAACAAAAATGCTGAATCAATACATCCTGGCACTGAAAAACCCTTTCCCCACCATCCCCTTTCCTCTAGGAAACTACCCCTATCCTACAAGGAGGGGCTATTCCTGGAGATTTAAACACTCACTGTGTGGGAATTACACATTGCTACACTATATTAGGACTGCAGCCAAGGACACACTTGGAATCCAAAGTAGCAAAGGTGCAGATACCTGGATTTCACCAGAACCATCCCAGCCCACTGAGCCTGCTGAAGATATCTCCACAGTTAGTGGTATCTGAACTTGCTGGTTCATCTCAGTTTGCCCATCTTCACTGGTTCATGGGCACAACCAGAAAACCTGCACCAGGCCCCACATCTGACCAGCACAGATTTAAGGACGGTCCTTAATGCTCTGACACAGTGGGGTAAGGCTGGCAGAGTAAAGGGTTAGTGCTCCCAATGGACTGACATTTATTCCAGGCACCTAATAACCAGTAGCTAGACAAAACATATATGCAAATCCTCTCTCCTCCACCACACTACCCTATATACAAATATCGGGACACGACTCCAGTCCCACTCAGACTGACAGAGGCAGCTGCTATAGCAGAGATGTTAATCCTAAAGCAGAGCATGTTGTCACTGGCAGGAAATTTTAATTGTGTTGAACAGGCAATTCTAGACCTTAATTAAATAGGTTGCCCTGCCCGCAAAAGCAGGCAGACTAGACTGGAGTCAGATGAAGCAAGTTGCTTTAGCCAGTGACCACCTGGCTGTAACTTCATCTAGGTGACAGCATATGCTTTTGTGACCCTCTCTGAAAGGTTGAAACCCCAAACAAACTCCCAGAGGTAAAGTGAGGATTTATAAAGAGCAAGAAATCAGAGCTGCTCCCTTCTGGGAAGGAATTCATTCCTTCTCCTTTCAGAGTCTGAAATTTTGTGGCCTTTGCCCAGATCCAAGACATAGCAGATCACGGTGGCTCGGAATTTAGGGACGCTGGTGGCTCCTCCTCTGTCTCCACTGCACACAGTGTAGCAAGGAGCATTGTGGACCAGACCCGGCTAGTAGCTCCCAGTACTGAGCGCCTTATTTTTCTTTCTGGTGCTTGCCCTTTCACTATCTCTGCATTACTTTCTCCCTACCAGAATAGAGCAGCCATGTCTATTCTGCGTATTTCCCCTAGCCACAATCCAGCTGCTTGCCTCTGTAGCATCCTGCTGCTGTGCCAAGATGCAACCCTGCCATGAATGCTCTGAACCCTGTGCAAATAACACAGAAAGGTATCCACTTTGCTTTCTGCATGGAGACAACCTGAGTGCATATGCTAGAAGAGGCTGCAGCAGCTACTGCTGATGCCCTGAGATGGATGATGTGGTTGGAGGAAGAGGAGAGAAGAAAGACTCCGGTGCTTGCTGTGGGGTATAATTGCCCCTTCAGCTGGCTCCAGCCAGAGGAACTGCATGATTCACAGTCAGCTAGTCCACTGTGAACCTGAGTGTCAGGTCAAGACTTTGCACTCAAATCCCTCTTCAGACTCCAAGCAATTCTGACTGACCCTTGGGTAGCCTTAGCACAATGTGGCCCTTAGACTCTTCTACCCCAATAGAATTAAGTTACTTGAACCTCATTCTGGTACCAAGATGGGGAGAGGGCAACAGGCAAACATAGGTGCCTTGGCACTGTGTCTGTTCCTTAAGCTCCCCCACAGGATGGGGGTATACATCTGTAAACACACGTCAGCAAAAATGCAGAATGGTAGAGAGGCTAAAGCTTGGGTCTTAAGAGCATATGCTGCATTGCAGCCTTCCTCCTCAGCTAATTGGCCCTGCTTTACATTGCTTGGAGAGAGCAACGCACTGTGCTCTCCTGGGACCCAAGGCCACTTGCACATGTTACCTCCCCATAAATAAACAAAGGGCCTTTCCTTGCCACCTTCCCCCCAGCACACCAGTGGCCCTGGCCTTTAGTCAGCTTTGAGGCACCGAGTCCATGCTGCTGCTTTGCATTGTGAAGTCCAGTAACCAGGTCATGACCCCATGGTGAAATCTGAGTGCCCAAGTCCCCTGGCTAAGACAGATGCCAAGGTGCCACTCAAGTTATGGACTGACACTGCAGCTGGATACGTATGCAAGACACCTTTACGCTTTCCCCTTTATCCCACTTCTCAGCGGCGTGCCTGTAAAGCCAGGAGCAAACACAGGACACTGGTGCAGGATTTTTTATTTTCTGAGAAACACATACTTGACTTCCCAGTGCAACAGAACATCAGATGCGTAGCAGCAGCTACCAGAAACCCATAGATGGCAAGGAGTACTGCTCTTCCTAGTTTTGCTAACGTGAGTTTAACAACTAATACAAGTTTCCGAGCTAGCAGACACTGGAGAATGACTGTCTGAATTCACCCCCACAAAGCAAGGTAATTCTGTGCTGGAAGCTCTCCACAGTAACCTGCTAACAGTCTCACTTGTGGGAAGAATGGGATCTTGTGCCCCTGCTTTCCATCCTGACATCCCTTTCACACCATTTGAGTCATCCCTTCACTCTCTCATTCACCACACTTTTCAACACTCTCCTTGTTCCTCTACATGCCTTTACCTCTGGCCATGCCATTCGCCTCTTAGATGGGACTGGGTTTTGAGGAGGGAGAAAGAAAAAAGGGGTAGGGTAGGCAGAAGCTCACAGATAATCCCTCACATTATTTCTCCTAAGGAAGCAGATTATTTCTCTTGTATACATGAAGCCAGGAAACAACATTTTATCGTGGATATCATTCTGAGTGCCTCTACACTGCCTGGAGTGACTTTTGGCCTCTCATCAAAGCTTTCCCACAGGTGTTGGATGGCCAATTGTGAGATGTCCGAAACAGTGCTGGGGAAGCTACTCTAAGATGCATGGACACGCCTCCATCATGGTGTTCCTCTGTGCGTATGTATTAACCCTGGAAACCGAACTCCTTGTACTTGGCGGCCATATCATTCCGGAACAGCTCTAAGGCCTTCTTCATTGCAGCCTGGGAATCGGCTCCAAAGTCTGCAGCATGTTTTTCAGCAAGGACCTTGATAATGACTTCAGAAATGAACTGTGAGGAAGCAAAGAGAGAGAAAAAAAAGTTGAAGGGACGTTCAGGGTTTATTTTCAGAAACGCACGACTGAAAAATAAGTTGCTGAGCCTGGAAATATCTCCAAATTAATTCAGTAGCCCTTCCCACAGTCTCTGGAGAGACAGTGAGGTCTCGCATGCAAGGAGCTTGACCAAGCAGAACTGGGCTCTGTTCCTAGCTCTGACGCTGATCTGCTTCATGACCTTGAGTAGATCGTGGACCTTCCAACTCTTTGTCTGCCTAACCTATTAAGGCTGAAAATTCATGCCCTGTGTTTGTACACTTACTTTTGTGGGTCTTGGTCTCCCATAGATTCCCCAGGGCTTACCCTAACACTGTATATCACTGGTATCCAGTCCCTGACAGCTCTTATGTAATGTAGTTTCCCAGGCATGCAGAGGCTGCATAGGCTGGTTTATTATTGTCAAGGGTTGGTCAGACTGCATGTGGTGTTTGGAATGGGAAATCTAAACTTGGATAGTCACATACCATTCATATAACAAGCCCTTTCCAACCCTCCTCTTGCCTGTACACAGAGATATTGGACTTGAGAGAGAGCTCACCGAAGTCCAACTAGCCATCAGTAAATAAAGGTCAACCCTCACGTATCCATCTCGCACACATTCACTACACATCAGACAAGAAGTTTCCCTGCCCTTTTCCATACCTCCAGGTATTTGACAGGGATTTTGTGCTTGGTCGCATGGGTTTGAGCCAAGGGCTTCAACTCTGCCTCATGATTACCCTTCTGCTTCAGGATTTTGCCCAGTTGGGTAAGGACAGTAGCTCCATGTTTCTTCAGATCTTCAGAGCCCTTCATCTGATCAGGGGTCTTCAGGCCTTTGAACTTTTCAAAGCGATCCAAGGTCTCAGGGTGGTCCTTGAAGAGCCTGTGAACAAAAATAGAAACTTGTGAAACTTGAGAGAGCTGTCTTCCAGACCGTAACTGAGATCCAGCTGCTCCAGGTATTTCAAACAAAGGTGTGATAACCCTCTTCCTTCCCTCTTACGTAGTCCCTGTTAGTAGAGGTTACTTTAACCTAGGAACTCTGACACTTCACATCCTTTCCAAAATACCACCGTTCACAATCACCCCTTTTAGCTGGCATATAAGCCAGTGAAACATCTGACCCTACTCTGAATTTGGTTTAAGTGTTTTTCGTCCTTCCTCTGGTAGGTTGTTCCACAACCTAATGACTGCCTATGTGGATAAATTTATGTTATACAGGCTGGTTTTTATCATTTGCTAATCATGTCTTAGGGGGCAAGAACTCCTGACATACCTCCCTCTACTTTAATCCTTATCCTCTTACATGTCCTAAACATGATCACTGCTATCTTTTTCCATTTCCTCTGGCTGTGACAGACACTGCCCTGAACGTGCCCAGCTAGAGTGACAGAGCATTTTTTTTACACATGTAGCTCTGCTAATTCTTTGGCACCAGTCCCCTGGGTTATGTCAGCTGTATTAAGATAGAGAGAAGAATCAAGGTTGGTTGTGGTACTGAGAGGTGAGTTCTTATAGTCCTATGAAGAAGAAACAAAACCATCCGTCTTTGTTGACCTACTATTGCTGAGGAGCCAATCTGTAGACCCCTGGCTCTCATCAGGACACTCTTTCCCACCCCATCTCTGCAGGAAAAGAGACTTCTAGAGGCTTCTGGGTACACACACACAAAAAAAGGGAGCAGTCCCCAACCTCATGTCCCTCACTTCTGGAGCGCAGGTATTCTTGAATGGAACAGCTTACTGTTTTTCCACTGTATGACTATGGACACAGAGACATTTGGTTCCTTTCCCTTTTTCCAAGCCCCTAGCTCAGCCCTGCTACCAGCAGTGTAGTTTGTCCATCAGGAACCACAGCACCACAGAGAGTCATTGGGAGTAAGTGGGTAATAAGACCGTACAGCCTTCAGGCATGTTGGTGCCATGCCATGCAGTCCTATACATAGGCACCCTGATTCAAAAATGGAAATGAAATCAAAAAGGTGGAAGACTGGCTAAAAGACAGACTAAAGTTGTTCCTGGTACTTCCTTCTTGTTGCATTCCCTAGGAGACAGGCTGCAGACACCACTGGCAACCAAAATAGTAGGAAATTTCACTCTTCTCTGCCAGGGTTGAGGTGGAAAGAGTATACTGCCTGTCCTGATTATTAGGAGCAGTTTCATGATTTGGTGTCAGGAAACATTAGCTCCCTTGCTCAAGTTTATTTTCAGGTATTATACCCCCTGATGGGCATAAATACAACCAGTTGAGGCACCAGAAAAAGCAGTATCTGTCTTTACAGCCAGGGCCCTACAGCTCAAGTGGCTTGCCCAAGTTACCTGCAGCAGTGTCTGGAGCTCCAGCTCAGGACCTCAGCCGTGAAGCCATCTTGCCTCCCATGGTACAGTGATTGCATGCTTGCTCTGCCCTTGAGAGGGTGCTGGGACTTGTGTCCCATCTACAACTGGACATCCTTTCTAAGTAAGTTGCCATGAGGGCCAGACTCTCTACTGTATGATGTGAGTATAGGTAAATTTACATTAACAAATACCTTAAGCATATGGAAAACACAGAGTGTTCTGCAGCAAAAAGATTCTGTAGAGGAGTCCAGTCTCTGGACCAAAGATCAGTCTTCTCTGGTGTCTCATTTCAGAGGATTTCTGTACTCTACCAGGTGCTTTGCACACCACCATCAGCCTTTTCTTTTCTCCTGTATCTTTCCATAACATAAGTTGTCTCCCACCCAGAGACATAAAAAAGCCTTGCACTTTGGAATGGGATGCAGTTACTTCTAAAAATCTCCCTCCGCTGTGTCTGGCTATGCCTGAATTGTGTCTGACAATGATTATATGCTCCCAAGACACTTGCAAATTCTTCTAAGGAATATTCTTTTGTTTCCTTTGGAAAACATCTAATTGAATTGGCATTTTCTATCCATATTTCCAGAATGTGACATCTACCTAAGAAGCCTTTAACAGTTCACATGCAGACACATTTCTAAACTAAATGCTGCTGGGCTTCCCCTGCCTTTCTCTTCCTTCAGAAACCCCTTGAAGGAACAAGAAATGATCTGGGTTGGTTTGGCTGGGGAGCACAAAGTCACAGGGAAAGGGAGTGTCATCTATTTAATGCCATGCTCTTTCCTGGAATACCTGTAAGAAAAAAATGTATTACCTTTTCAGCTAGAAACTGCCTTTACTATCTTGTGGCACCTTCAGAGCCAAAGTAGCCACCTCACAGAGATGAACTGGTGGGAAAGGCTCAGGTTCCTGCTACCCCTGCAGCATGCCTGCTCTGGACCTCATGAGGAGAGAGCCATCAAACTGCCACCCAGCTGCCACATCTCTCCCTTCCCTTCAAGCTAAACTGGGCCATGATAAAGGAGGCAAATAAAACAGCCCACTGCTTTGGCTCATCTTTTAACATGCTTATCAAAGCTTTTCAGTGGATTTATCTGGTGGTGTGGACTCCTTTATTTGTGCTTAACCTGGGAAACCTCCCAAATGGGTGCTATATCCCTACCGCTCTCCTCAGCACTTGTACCCTTCCAGCGCATCATACTGCACACAGGCTGAGGGGGAGACCTGAAAGAGTATCCTTGAAGTCTCCACTCCTGCTAGTCTTTAAGGACAGGCTCCAATGCCACACAGTTATGTTTCTAACTCCACAGCCCTGAGATCCCTTCCAGAGTGCAATTCTGTGACTCACTGGTGCCTGGAATGTTCCCCTTGTGGGGGGCCAGGACTGCAAGGACAGAATGGATGCATGGGTCCTCTTAGATGAGCACTCCCACTCTGACACCAGAATCATGGAGGAGGGAAGTGGGGAGAAGGATGTCCCATGTTTCACAACCAGACCTCAAATGCATCATTGGGAAGTGGATGTATATTACCACCCAGACTTCTGGCCAAAAAGCAGGTTGGGCAGGGCTCTGGCAGGTGAGACTAAGTTGGGGAGAGGGAAACATTTATATACTTCACAGTTAATTTTACTGAAACCATTGACAGAGGTAATTTTCCTCTCCTCTCCTTCCCTGCCTCTCCACATCCTTGCTGTAGAGCATCTGAAAGCCCAGGACATGCAATTTCCTCCAGCATCTCTTGCTGCAGTGCTTGAGCAATGAGGATCTAAGCACAGCTTTGCTAGCGGAAGCACAGAGAGTGACAAAGTCCCACCATCTTTTGAAAGCATCACTGGCGTGCTGTTGCACCCAACAGACAGAGAGACAGAAGAACAGCCACTTCATACAGTCTTAACCCAGAAACTGTAGCAATGGAAAAAACACCACCTTACAACAAAGAAAACAGAGCTGGTCGAAACAAGCACTGACAAACATAAGCCTCCATGCAAAACATACACCTTCCTTGGTCTCTCATCAGGAGCTCTCAGCTATACTCTTAACAACCAAAGCTTATTGCCTACCTCATTAAGATCTCATGCCCATGGCCAGCGATGTCGGGCTCGACCTTTCCCCAGATGGCCAGCACGTGTTGCCATTCCTGGTCACTGAGCCCCATGGTTCACTGAAGTCAGGTCCCAAGTGCTTCCCACAGCCGTTTGCCTTTCCCCAAAGGGTATCTGGTGAGCTCAGCCGTGGGATTTATAGCCCCTGCTCACAGACCTACACCTGTCAATCGTCAGCTGGATGTCTTGCTCTCTCTCAAGCTTGTCTAACCTAATCAGACTCCCTATTTTTTTCTAGGAAACTATTTTGGGTCAGGTGCTATTGTGGGTGCCACTGATGGCATCATTTCTGCTTTTCGTATTGGACTGGCACATATCCCACTCTAGACAGAAAGGGCACCGCCGAAACACAGTGCCAGGAGCCTGTCCCAGGTTCACAAGGACCCAGGGACAGTGTCAAGCTGTATGGCAGGAGATTCCTGTAGAGCACTGTCATCTGCAAGGCCACCCTACCCCCTCTCCCCTGGCCTGCCAAGGGCAAGCAGGAGAAAAGACCAGGACAGCTGGTAGCATCTGCTCTGTTGCTCCAAAGGCCTTTCCTTTCCCATGCTGATCTCACTCTCCTTTTTCCCTGGGGTAATACACACCATTTACTTATGGAGAAGAGTACAGAGTTAAAAGAGACATGTCCTTAAGAGCTAACTATATTCAAAGTGGCCCAGTCATCTCCTCAGCCTCTGCATCAGGGACAAAGTGGATAAAAGCTATATGGGAGCCAGTTACCCTGCACCTGCCTGCTGGGGTTCTTCTGCCTGATTCTTCGGGGAACACCCAGGATTAGCTGATGGCTGAGGCTGGATATTGGAACCAACAGATAGCTGAGCCAGGAGGGTTTGCAGCAAACCAGAGACACAAGGCCACAGCAGGGCTTCACTCAACACACACCCAGCCAGCAGCTAAGGTCTCTGGCTACCTCTGTCAAGTCTAATATCAGTGTTGGGAAGAAAAGCCACCAGGCTGACAAGCAATGTGGGTGTGCTTCAGGACATGTCCCAGCCTTTCTCCTCTAGCCCCATCAGGACTGATAATGGCCTGGCACACCAGTAGGGTGATTAGTTCCTTCCAGGGGATGACTACAGTCAGAGCACAGCCTGATAACAAAGCCCAGCTAGTGCTGCTGTCCTGAAGCACATACCTACCTCTGGACGTGTCCAAAGGGGCACATGAAGCAGGCCTTGGCAAGTGGGAAATGTCAACTGAGCACTGAAGACACTTGCTTTTGGGGCCCAGAAGAACATGCAACCCCACTGTCCCTACCAGCACTGCAGGACTTGAGGTGCATCGCTGCCTCTGCAGCCATCCACTCTGCAATGTGGGAACAGTCTCCCTGCCCCAGCAATGCAAGGGGAAAGAAGTGCCGTATACAAAGGCAAACAGGCTGCAAGGAGGATGGAGGCACACAGACACCATCTCCTCACAAATGCACAGGTTTAAAGGGAATTGTTTGAGTAAGAACAGTGATAAAAGCCAAATGGAGGTGTCAGCTGGTATCCAAGCCTAGAGATAAGGGAATTTTGGCCATAGTGTGTTGCGAGACTCAAGACTCAGAGTCAACCTGCAAACCCACCTTTCTCTCTTCTCTACACACTGGTTTGGTTCACAGCCAAAAAAAAAAAACCAATCCATCG
This sequence comes from Forpus xanthops, assembly GCA_032466535.1. NCBI lineage: Eukaryota > Metazoa > Chordata > Aves > Psittaciformes > Psittacidae > Forpus > Forpus xanthops. The sequence goes on from JASSUY010030142.1 coordinate 25,986, forward strand.
CCTAAACATTCCAGTGCCAATATTTCATCCTGGTTTACCTGTGCAAACACAAGGCCACACCAATTATCCACACTAAGCTAAACAGATGGAAGAGAACTCGTTCCTCATGATGTTCTCCACAGCACAGGGGTGAGATGGGAGAGATCACATACCTGCAGCCTCCCTCTTCAAGTACTTACAGCAGTAGACAAGCATTAACACCATCCCAGGCTCGGCCTTGGGCAGGATCCTGAATACTGACCTTACTGTTTTACACACGTTTCAGTCTTGACAGAAATGTGTTCCTGGTATACGAGAGGCTGCTGCTTATGCACCGAGCTCTGTCATATTCCCCTAGCTGAAACTACTCAGTTGCCATAATAACTTCATTTGAAGTTGGGTGACCCACTGCTCCCTGTACATTTAACAGGGGTTGGTGAAGCCAGCAGTCCTGGTATGGGCATTAGTGTTAAATGGTCAGAAGGCTTAAAAAGAGCATGGGATTCCATATTGCATTTTTTTTTTCCTTCAAGTGAAGCAGCAATAAAATGAAATCATAAGCTCTCCTTCCTACAGCTTAAGTAAATAGTCTACAGAAATACTAAAACCTGAGCCTCAACCCTGCAGCAGCAAAAGGGACGTAACATTTTAGTAACTACAGGCCTCTCTTCTCTCCCTCAGGGCAAAATCTATCACTTGCACAATCCTCTAATAAATGCAAGCTACAGAGAGCCAAGATGCCCCCTTTAAAAAGTGCCAAGTGACTGAATAACGTGTTTCAAACAACCCTGGCCACATCAGAGCCATGGTACCTCCACTTGTCTGCACCCACACCAGAGGCACTCTCGCTAAACCAGCATAAGATGTACCGTTCCTATTTTTGGCCACGTTTTGGGGTGCATCGCAGCGTGATGCGGGCGCTGTCTTAGCGTGATTGCAAAGCTTGCGGGTGCGCCTGGACCAGCCGGCGCAGGGACCCGCCTGGAACTCCGTCGGGCAGGGCTTGCTACCATCTAGTGGCCACAGGCGACAAAGCCAGGAGGACCAGAGGCCACGTCCAAGCGCCTTCTCGGGTTCCAGAGGCTCGGGGTGGGAGCCAACACGTAGCCCTCAAATTTCGGAGGCAGAGGAGTGACCCTGGGACACGCAGGGCTGCCGAGTCGCGATGCCACAGGGTCACTCCGCGGTTGGGTGGCAGATGGCAGAACTCTTTGTAAGGGGCTCTTTCTCAGTGTGAGGCATAGAGATTGGCTCTTCTCCACAGCAACGCCTTGGGGTGGTCGGGCAGCTTTGCTCCGAGCCCTGCATCAGACTGCTGGCATGGGGAGGATGCTGCACCTAAACCCCCAGCCTTGAGCACTGGTGGTGGGATTAGGGCAGAGGAAGATCCCATGGGCAGCCATAGCAAAGTCTTGTGGTACTCACAAGGAGGAAGGCTGTCCTAGAGGCTTTTGTAGTTCTACTCCAAAATGTTGCCAAAAGGTGCTTAGGAAAGGACCACCCATCTAATGGGTGCAGCAGGCAGTGGAAGAAACACTTCTGGCAAAGCAGTGGGTATAGTCTCACCCTCTGCTTTGCTCCTCCCTCAACAGGCAGCAAACCTTTCTACAGGCATTAGTGGATTTAGACCATGCCACAATCCCAGTAATGGAAAAGATGCTTGTTTTCCCTATTTATGAAGGATCAAAGAAGTTCTAAGACTTGCTTCAGCCCACAAACACACCAGTGAAAGAGCAAGGACTGGCTCCTGGGTATGGGTTTAGACACAGCAGCTGTCTGCTGGTTATTAATATGTGGCACAGACACCCAGCTGGAGAAGAGATGCACAGTAGGAATCACACACTAGCCACAGGGAGGGACCAGCTGAAAGTCTGTTTGGCCACAGAGAAGAGGTAAGTCCAACCCCAGCCTGTAAAGTGAACATCAGAGGGCCCAGCAGTCCCCCGCATTGCCTTGGCAGTTAATGTAACAAGTCACCAATGATTTCTAGCCCTGTCTACCCTGCAGCCAGACCTGCTGCAAGTAGGAAGATGTATACACAAGAGAAAGACACTAGCAGAAATAATAGTTTTTTTCCTTTTCATTTCAAGTAAGTTCATGAAATAAACTTTCCAGCAAGAAGGAGAGAGATGCTTCAAAAAACACTCCATTTTCCTCAAGGAACAACCCAAACTATCTTATGTGCTTACGCAACAGAACAGCTCAGAGGGACAAACAGCGTTTTTTTGACCAAATAACTTCTTTTCAATGAGCCTTTTCCCCCACAACACAAAATCTCTTGAAAGCAGCCAAGGGTCTTGTGCTGGGAGCGGTGGTGACAACGGCCCCGGCTCTGCCATGACCTGGAGTTGTATAAAGCATGACATGACATGACGTGACGTGATGTGACGTGATGTGACATGATGTAAGCATGGTACATGCCACTCTGCCAGGGGAGCGGTTGGGGGAGGCCAGCACTCCAAAAAAAGCTGGGAATGTTGTTATATAATGGGAAATTACATAATTACCTATTGCATAATGCCAGAGAAAGAGCCCTCCGTAAGGCAGCTGTGGTTTCTATGGTATTTAGCTGATAACGTGACTGCTTCTTAGAGATTCATTTGCACTCTGCTTCAGGAGCCTGCAGCTTAGCCTGTGCAGGTGAGACCCTGTGCTTCCAGCAGCGTTAGCAGGACAGGTAAGGGCAATAGTAACAGGATCTTATATCAGCAGCAAGGCAAGAACATCGGGTTCTGTGCAGCTTTGCCATTGAGCTCAGTATTTAGAGGATCAGAGGACTGTCACAAAAGAGCATTATATGCAGCTGCATGCACTGCATAGCCTCCACTGCTCATAGGAAACAAGGTGGAGAGCTGGTGGTGGCCGTGGCCAAATCCACTCAAGGCTCAACTCTTCTCTTCCCCTGACACTTAAACATTATTCTTAGCAGTGCCTCCAGGCAGGGCTCCCACACACTGATGGATTTCACCAGCTGAGAGGTGACCCAAGGAGACTGCTTTAAAGGAAGAGGAAGGATTAGGAGGAGATTTCAGCATCAGGACAAGATTTGGGCTGTGAGCTTGCAGAGCTGTGGTATATACTTATTAGAATTTTGGCATGGATTTGTTCATGGATCATGCCCTGTGTCATAAAGTCAGAGGTAGCATTACCTTCACTTCATTGCTCACAGGATCCAGCTTTCAGTGACTATGAGGGAGGCAACCATATGACTCAGTCATTTTCTTTTTCCAGAAGATGCATAGCATAATGCAGGCATGACCCACAGCTCCTGCGCAGTCAGACAGGCATCTCATGGTATATGGGACAGTGCACAGCACCTGGACAAAATGCTTATCTGCTCTAAGCAGGTCACTTACTGCAGGCCAGTACTTGGCTTCAGTGTGAGAATAAGCAGGAAAGCAGCAGGGCTTTCCAGGACCAGAATATTTAGGCTCCAGTATAGAAGCTGAGGCTGTTTCCGAGGCTGCATGAGCTCTCTCTGGGGATGCAAACCTCCTCAGAAGGGCTGGGAAATGAGAGCACAAAAGAACTGCAGATTTCTAAGGAAACCTGCGAGTGCAGTTAAAAGAAGGAGGAGTATGATTAGAAAACAACAGGCAGATTTTAAAGGCTTGCCCACCCCAGGGGCAAAGGGAGGAGATTCTCTTTTTTGGAGCTAAGAACACAGATTACAGCTGTGAGACCCTGGATTTGTCTAGGAGTCAGTGGGAAGACATGAAGGAGCTGTGGCATGCAGCAGTCCCTTCAGGTGGATTAAATTTCATAACATAATGGCACACAGGGATTTGTGCAGTACTTACTGAAATAATAAAGCAAGAAGGGAATTCCTCCCTCATCCCTCACGACCAACGAAATGCTGTAACTAGAGCCTGCCGAGGGACAACTGGAAAAGGCAAGGGCCTTAAAAACACATATGGGAAAAAAAAGCCAGGCAATCAGCATCCATGCTGTATGGTGTCTGCCTGACACCCTGAACTCTGCAGCTCAGAGCTACACATAGAAAGCTGTAACAGAGATGCTTGCAGCGTGGCTGAGGCTGGGATTTCAAAATCAAGATAGACTGAAATCCGGGCAGTTAGAAGGGGGAGGCTGCTCCCACACCATGCCTTATGCCACAGAGGGTCCTCATTGCCCTCCTCGCAGTGCCTTGGGAATATGGGTGCAATGGCCTCCTTGCAAGGTGCATTGCCCTGTAAGAGAGTGGGGTGTGCTTTGAGCATGGCTGAGTGCTGCTGGAGAGGCATACACATGCCTGCAAAGGCAGCAGCAACTTCTGCACAGCCAAGATGAGAGTGAAAGCAGCATCAGAGGTGTGGAAGCTGAGCCACTGTGCAAGCAAACACCCTTTCAATAGCCCACCTTTCCTTGGGACTCATATACCCTGAGCTGCTCCTCGAGGGAAAGAAATTAACCAGGCACAACTAGGACTTAACCAGGCACAGTGCTCTGCTCAGCTGTGGGCTCTCAGGCTCCCAAAAAGGAGTGGGAGAGCAAATTGCTTCGTGGTGAAATTGGGTGACAGAGCTGCAAATTGCTTTGCCCAGCCCCAGTGGGCAGGCAAGTAGCCCTTCAAGATAGTGGCACTGGAGGCTGTGCATGTTTTCAAACTGGATTTGGAGGCCATGTCAGCAGAACCTCCCCCACCCCATGATGCTTGCGCAGGTCTTTATGAAGGTTTGAGATGAACTGGATCGAGGAACTGAGGTGAGTTTAAAGTAATAGTATTTATCTTTTGGTGAACTTATTTTGAAGCCAGCTCAGTTCTGCTCTCTGGTTTGTCACACAGTCAGATTGATAGATACAGGCAGAGGGGAAAAGGGAGGCAGAGCTACTCATATAGGTATTGCTTGTGAAAGAAACACCCGTGAAGCCGTCTTCCAAAACCCCAGGCAGCACTGTGTAAGCAGTGGCACAGCACACACAGATTAGTGTTTCCCTTTGCCTGTGTTCTGGGGGGTGAAAGGCGAGTAACAGACACATTTTTTCACTCCCTTTGCCTGCAAAGCAGCCTCTCATTTGCAGAGCACAGAGCTCCTGCAAGATAAGAGCCTGTAGGAAGCCAAGATCTACCCCTTGTTTGTACTGCTGTTTACACTTGCCTTTTAATGAGCTCCAGCAGGTTCTTGCTTCCAGCTGCAGTTGGCCCTTTTCAAAGTTCACGCTCTCGTTTTGCATTATCATCCCAATGCCAAGCTCTCCCTAAGAAAGGGACAACCGGGTCTTTTTCTCTTCCCAGAAGCAGCACCGATTTAAGCAGTCCTTAATCTAGCCGTGCTACCTCAGCTCTGCTGGTATCATGGGGGGCGGCTGCAGGGAAGGAGACCCCTCTGCAAAAAAACACTTGGCAAAAATGTATGTTTTCTTCAAGCAGATTAACACCGGATGGCAGTGAGCACCTCAACACAGTGCTGGCAGCCTGTGCAGGGAGCAGGGCATCTACCACTCAATTTGGGATGGGGTCTCTGTTCTGCATCTTTTCCCCATTATTGTCATTCAGGCCATTTCATATAGTTTTCACTGCTGTGCTTGCAATCAGATCTTTTGACTAGTCCACATTAGGGTCCTGCTGGCAGAACAGCCATAGTGGCAGGGCTTCATAATGGTTGCAAGATACTGGCCCCAAAAAACCAAGCACTGGAAGATCTCACCTGTGTTGAGAATCCTGGTCCTGTGATTGCTTTGGTGCTGGTACAAGTATTAGTACAGCATCCCTACCAAGTGCTCAGCCTGGCTACCCCTCTCAGCTGTTTGGGTCTAGACTGGGCACCTTCCAAAGGCTCACTCCTAAGTACCTTACATGCATAGGATCTATGGACAGCTAGAAGCTTATCTAGCCTCTTCCCCCAGTAGCGCTAGAGGCAGATGGCCAGGAGATGTGGAAGAAGCAGTCCTACTCCATCACAGCAGCTTGAGGGTGAAGGACTTCCCGAGGTCATATTTACATGCTTGTGTTCGACAGCCTAAGGCAGAACTTTGCATGAGGTTATCAGTTTTTAACCCTCTTATACATGGTCCCCAAAACATAGTTCAGACATGGCTGCAGCCTTACAAAGTCAAACTGTTAAAGCCAACCTGCTGAACTGGTGACTCTGCAGCAAATTAACCAACATGCAAAGACAACAATTTGCTTTCTAACCATTCACAAATGGCTTCAAGGCATGTCCCCCAAAAACCAATAAAAGAAAGCTCCATCACTCTCAGAGATCTCTGTACCATGCAGGGCTTCCACCCTCGGCACCTTTTCAATTGTGAGTTCCCCAGACACCATGGCTTTATTTTCCAATCTTCCTCCTTCCGCCAACTGCTTCGGTGCTGGTGGCTCAGCTGGTTGGATCCAGCTGGTCTGTGGCAGCATCTGCCTGGAAATTGCTTATCTTAGCCTAAGGTCCTTTATTTCCTTCCCTGTCAGCTGCAGCAGAGATCTCGCTGCGTGCTGTGGTTCTCTGCTCTAAATGAATCCATGCTCCTTCTTGGGGTTTTGTTGTTAATTTTCTGTCTATCTGTGAGTTTACAGCAAGGTCCAAATCACACGGGGTTTATTATCCTCCTGAGCAAAAGACCAGTGGTTATCTGCTGGACAGGGACAACACTGTGGGACCACAGATCAGAGAGTCAGGAGAAGAAATGGGACTGCAGATAGACCAGAAAAAGCAGGTAGACCTTTGGTGGGAAAACCAAGGTATTACAAATGTCCCACCCACTGTGCATAACCTGGGACTAGAGGGAGTCTGTGAGGTCAGGAGGAGAGTTCAGGTGGAAACTCAGGTGGGAACATGGGCAGGTTTTGGCTTTTTGAGCAATGTGAGAGGAAAAGAACCAGGAAAGTGAAGTCCTGGCCAGTCTGTCCTAACAGGAGTGAGCATGGGAGGTCATTGATTCAGTATCTGTTCCCTTCTCAGGACTATCCATCCTGTTTTCGGGTGTTTTGCTTTACTGACAGAGATAATCAAGTTGAACAGGGCTTAGAACAGCCTCATCTAGTGGGAGGTGTCCCTGCCTATGGCAGGGGGTTGGAACTGGATGAGCTTTAAGGTCCATTCCTATCCCAACCAGTCTGTGGTTCTATGTGCTTCTCATCTGCTGAGTGATGAGTCTGATGCCAGGGGCACTCCAGGTACCGGCTCTGTAGATCAACCCATTCTCTTAGCCTAATTCACAGGGATATTTAATACAGTTGTTATTGTGAACTATCACGTCCAACCATCTCATTTCAGCTTACGGCAAAACCATGAGAGGTTCCAGGCTGCTAGCAGGAGCTACCAGACGCCACACAAAATAGAGGGGATTGTCCACAAGAGGGAGAGTTGGTGCCAGTCTCAGCTGTGATTTTGTGCAGAAGGCACTTCGTTGTCTGGTGAGTGCAGCAGAGCCGTTCCCCTTGCTTCACTTCCTCCTGTAGAAATGTTTCCTTCTCCTGGAGCTTCCCTTTTCCACACTATTTTCCCTCCTCCTCTTTCTGCAGATGTCCACTATTTCATCTTTGTGTGGGGTGTGCCGAAAGGCCACACCATACAGGCAATGGATGTGGTGCCTTGGGAAAAGGACTGTGATTAAGATGGTGTTTCTGATCATGTCTGGAGCTGTGAGTGAATTAAAGTTAGAGAACTAGGTGAAACACCAGCTCTTCAAACCAGTGACCTTCCTCCAAGCCATCTCACCCCAGAGAGATGTCCAGCTTTAGCTCATTTCCACAAGCCCAGACAGGTTGGGGGCACCACAAGCTGCTCTGGCAGCAACTGGTCTCTTCCTTACATCCTTCCAGTTGTCCTCACATCCACACAAGAAGGAGGTATGGACCAGCGGTCAACCATGTGCTGTAGAGGGGAGCACCTGCCAGCTACAGGTCCACATACCTTTCCCTTGCCACAATCCATACAGCCTCCACTATGCAGCCTTTCCCAGGGTGAGCCTTCCACCATGAACAGTCAGGGCTCTGTGCCAGCCTCTGCTGATCTTGCTCTTCCCTTTTCTTTCCTGTTTTCCCCTCACCAGGGTTTTGGTAAGATGCTCTCCACTCGGCAGCCTCTGTGGTTGGGGGTGCTGCTTCGTGCTGCACCAGCAGCATTTTCCCCATGGGATCATGTCAGTAGCTCCACAAACAACATCCCTAGGCCACCAGGTCCAGAAATTTTCAAGATACATTTTGATGATGTTGGCCAGTGATTTAGCAGAAGCTGTAATGAGGCTCATAGCATTCCTGAGGGAGCTTCCTAACCTGAGAGCCTAGCAAAATGTATCTGGAGAGATCCATACAAACCGCATCACCAGGATCACCACAAAGTCCCCAAGCATTGCTCCCAGCACCTTGGCCACCCTCTGGCCACCATTGGCCTCCAGCTTGTGCTGAGCTGCCTGTGGTGTGGTGGCAGCAGCAACCAGTGATGTTTCTGCAAGCATGGAGGAGAAAATCAGCTCACTCTGGGAAACAAAGCGGCAGAGCTGCCAGCTCCCTTTGGGGGGAGGGATTTCCAGCCTGAAAACAAAGCTATGGATGCTTCTTCCAAAGCACATTGCGTATGCTGGCATTAACGTTTCAGGCACTACATACAAAACTGCCCCAGATACAAGCACTGACATGAAAGCATATGAGCTCCTAGGTCTGAGCACTGGCCAAACAGCTCGCCGCAGCAGTGCCAGCTGGGGGCATTGGGCAAGAAAGGCAAGGAGAGCTCTACCGTGTCCAAAGCAAGATGATTTATCAGTGCGCCCACAGGACTTGGCTTGCAGGACAGCCACACCATTGTGAGAGATGCTGCACATGATAGGAAATGCAAATCTACACAGAACACTGAGAGAGGAGAGAGGTGCCAGCTTTATTGTAAGCCAAAACCTTAATTGCTCTGCTCCAAATTATAACTGTGGGACTGGGTGAGCTCATGCACCCAGCAAGCCTTTTAGAGCAGCTTATCACCATCCAGCGGGTGCAGAAAATCACAGCATGAGGAATCAGTATCTAATCCCATCTCCTGCAGTCACTCAGAGCGCTTTGTTCAGCATTACCTGCTCCTTTAGGGTAACCTGAGTGGATACAAGAAGACAACAGTGTAAGTAGCAGCTTAGCAAATATGACTAACTACTGTAGGCAGCATGTTTTAACTTGGCTTTAGGTGTGCTGACAGGAAATAACATAATCAGAAGCCATCAGACATGAGAAGGTGAGGAAGGAAGAGAAAGGCCACCCCCTTGGCAAGGCTGAGGCAGCAAGGTTATTTACAAAACAGCCAGCAGATATACGTCTTATTTATACAGGATAACAAAACTAAACCCCTCTGCTGTTAGTGCGAAGTTCTCTTTGTGTTATGAACATTTAATAACATACAGTTACTTCACACAGATTAAGATAGAAGTAATTAAAGGAAAGGTTGTGCTCTGAGGCAGAGCTCCCCTGGCACTCAGTTCTAGTCCACAGGGAAGCTCTTACTTGTAGGCACCCCCAAAATCAAATCCCCAGACTTCAGATCATTTTCCCGAGCAGCTTAGCTGTTGTGTCCTTTGAAGTAATGTCTTAGGTTTAAATTCACATCTTTATCCTCCTTTCTTACCTTTATCTTCTTGCTAGTTTATTATCCGTACAGCCACGTATTTCAGAATGCCTTGCCTCATTAGCATGCAAACCCCCCTTTGATGTGTCTCTCTTACACTGCTCTTCACTGGGTAGCATCTGAAATCCAGAGGCAACTCCCCATTTACACTGAGGGTGGTGAAATACTGGCACAGGTTGCCCAGAGAGGTTGTGGATGTTCCATCCCTGGAGACATACAAGGCCAGGCTGGATGTGGTTCTGGGCAACCTGGTCTAGTTGAAGATGTGCCTGCTCTTTGCAGGGGGATGGACTGGATGAGCTTTGAAGGTCCTTTCCAACCCAAACCATTCTGTGATTCTACGTATGTGTATTGCTGAAAGCCCAGGTTCATGGGGCAGGTTCCCATGCTCTTGCCAGTATCAGGGACCAGGGCTTGCTCCCTGCCCTGATGAAGAACCTGAAGGTCAGAGTTAGGAGGATATTAAGGGTTATAAAGAGACCTGCCTTGGTATCAGAGCTGGGAACAAGGTCTCCTGTGAAATGTTTTCATGTGAAAGCAAAATAAATCCATGTGGATCCCTGATACAAAACACTACCAGGATGCCAAGAGGTTTTGGCTTGCCAGGAACCTAGAAGGAATAATTTGAGCCTGAGTGAGGTTGACATCAAGATTTTCTTTCTTTCTTCCCCCTGTATGAGCTCACTGGTGAACCAGAAGCCATGGGTTTGGCCATCTCAAGAGTGAATTCACAGCAGCAGCAAATGCTTTTCAGGTGCCTCAGTGAAGCATGCAACTTGCTCCTTTTTGTCTCTGCCCATGTGTATGTGCATTTTGAGCCTCCTTTCGCCTCCACAAGAGTCTGTCTTCAGCCCTCTTGCAGCACGAAAACATTAAACTGTATCTGACCCAGCTGTCCATGATTTTTCTTACCTGCAGATCACACACAGGCCATGCCATGGACCAGGACACTGTGCCACAGAGGTGCCTCCAGCATTGCTGCTTTGTACGCACACTGGGAGGACGCAGACAGCATCCTTGGGTCAGGGCACCGATGGCTCCAAAGGGACAAGGATAGGGAAAAATTAAACCAATAAACACAAACGATACACAACTCAAGTGCTCGCTGCCTGCTGATCGATACCCAGCCCAGCCTGGGCAGCAATTGGTCCCTTCCAGGTGTATCTCCCCAGTTTATATAATGGGCATGATGTGCTGTGGTGTGAGATACCCCTTTGGCTGGTTTGGGGCAGATGTCCTGTCTCTGCTTCCTCCCAGCTTCCCCTCCTCCCTGGCAGAGCATGAGAGACTGAAGAGTCCTTGGTCAGGGTAAATCATTACTTAGCAACAACTGAAAGCATCCGTGTTACTAGCATTGTTCTCAGAGTGAAGTTGAAAACCCAGATCTGCACCAGCTACTAGGAGGGAGAAAAATGACTGCTACTGCTGAACCCAGGGCAGGAACCAGTCCAGCAGACTTCCACAGTGATGAACCCAAGGGAACAAAGCAGCAGAGGGATATTTCGTGAAGGCAAAACACCCCCCGCCAGCTTTGCAGAAGTGTTTTGCTCTTGTAGCCACACATTTGCATCCTGCTGAGGCAGCCTAACCCTGACTTCTCACTCATGCTTTTTATAAAGCTAACGACATTTGAAACAAGGCGATCTAATTAAAGAATAAGCATTTGGCTTGACTGGAGCAGGCAGGTATTCGGGCCCATTTTCTGACATGACAGATGATCTGACGGGAGCTGCGCCATGGGCTTTGTGTGCTGTTCAAACCCAATTTAAAAACACACGGCGTGGTAGCAAAAGTGGACGTGACCCTCAGCACAACCATCACCATGCACACAAACAGCTCCTGTAAAATGCCACTGGTGACTTACGTGACAGCCCTGGAAAAGCATCACCCACCTTCCTGAGTGCTGCTGTGATAAGCCCACATGAACACCATTGCAGCACATGGCAGGGCTCGCACAGCTGCCTCAGTTTTGGAACCCCAAATTGGGTCCCAGCCTTTCCTGAAACCCTAAGGGAAATTCCTGTCCCTTTATGCAAGTGAACTGACATCCAGCTCTCGGTATGCTGGGAGATACCTGAAATGACTCTGCTACCTCTGCCGCATCTAAATTATTGTGACATCCAAGTGACAGGGGAGAGCCAGCAGTGTGGGGAAAACAACCTTTTCACCCTTCAACACTGCAGAGCTCACATCCAAGCGTTCACACCCCAGAGATGCTGAGGAGCATCTGCAAGGATGCAGAGCTGCAGGAGCAGCAGCACCAGCTGTAAGCCCACATGCGCACCTGGAGATTAACCTGGTCCGAGAGCTTTGGCTCAAACCCTGGTGCTCCCAAAGCAGCCCTTGGTTGCAGATGAAGGGGATTCAGGCACAACTTCAGCTTTGGCAAGAGGAGTTGGGAAACACAAGCTATAGGGCCACACACCACCGGTGAATGGGAAAACTATCTCTGAGTGGCCTGAGCCTGTGCTGAGTCCCTACAGGAGCAAAGGGGTATGACCTCACACACGTGTGGCTGCATGTGAAAGCACAGCTACCTAATGCAGTCTAGAAGTAAAAGAGGTAGGAGAGACCTTTTCAGACTCACCTTGGTACCCATACATGAGAAGCCAGCAGGGCATTCATGGGGTTAGATATAGAAGGAAAAACCCCAAGGACGTAGCTCTGGAATGGGAAAACATAAGCAAGCAAATCACACAATACCACTGAGTTGTTGTACCCACATCCCAGGGAAGGCATTAACCAAGCAACGCAGCGTCTCCACGACGCCATCCTGATGTCTAATGACCCACACATTTTGATATCAGAGAAGTGTAAATTGCAGCAGTGGCAACTTGAAGCTGACTTCAAGCAGGCAGTACCAGACCCAGGTACATCATGGCCCTGACTATTCTGATGGGTAAGACACAGCTCCGGGTGTTCAGGGTGCTGCTGAAGCACATCCAGGTAAGCATATGCAGACCAAGTCAAGAGGGGATGCTCTGTGTCCTGGGAGGCAGGCTAGACCTGGCTTTATTTGCTCTGGGTCCTCATTTTAACTCTATCTACATGAGCAGATTATAAAGCACAACTCAAAATAGGCCTTTCTGGTTTTGCTGCCTTGGATCATCCGGCCTGCTCCAGCCCTGTCATTCCCATGGGCCATTCCTTTGGGCACATTTATGGCACATGGTTTCTCTGACATAGACGGTGAAATGGCAGTGTCTAAAAGCATTCCTATTTCCCCCAAAGCTTGGAGACAAATTAAAGCCAGAAACATTTCTGGGCATGAGACCTGGCTCTGGGCATGTTAGGACTTTGTCCTGTGGGGAATGCCTGGCTCGCAGAGGGCAGAAGTGAAAGGTTTGGACAAGATAACTCCCGCTCTGCTGCACTCCCTAAGCAGAGCACAGCACCTGGGACCTGATCATTTGCAAGGCAGAAGAGATTCACCCATCGCTGTTTTTCTCTCCTCCTGGCAACTCTCACTGTGTTTTGGGCACAGATGTTCAGAATCAGTGCTGGTAACTGATCTAGAAACACGGGGCCCCAGGAGACCCACAAAGCTGCAGTAGGAGGGAGGGAATGGAGTGGATGCACTTGGTGAGAATCATCTCCTGGGCTTGCCTCAGGGCCTGGTGGGTTTCCAAGACATACTTTCTGCACACCTCGGCTTGCTGGGATCTCAGCTGTGGCAGTGCCCATAGGATGCTCCTCCGTACCACTTGGGCCTCTCAGCTGTGAGGCTCCAACACCAGAGCATCAAGTACCTCACATCTTCCAAAGGAGGCCCAAGTATAAACTCACTGTGCATCTGCCCAGCTTAAGCTATTGCCTCACCGCCTGGCACTTGGCTCTGCACCATGGCCACACCAGACATGTCCCCAGTGCCATCAGCTGCAGGGGAAAGAGGGATGCTCAGCCAAGGTGCTTCCCACAACTCCACATCTTTCTTATCAAGGTGTTTCATTTCCAATGGAGAAGCTTGCGGAAAAGCAGCTGCTGAAGACCTGCAAAGCAGGATGAGGGCACACCATGGGCAAGGCTCCAGAGCACTCATTTCATTTTCTTCAAGTGGGTTTATTACCCACCTGGAAGGGGAGGGGATTGGCTGCCTTTTCCCAACATGAGAAGCCAAGGGAGGCTGGAAGGCCACTCACCCCCAGCCACAACTCACACACTCCATGTGCTTTTTCTTCCCACTAATGGGAAACTCTTAAACACGTGGCCAAGGAAATGGTGAACAAAGCTCCCTGCACGCTGCACAGTGATTAGTCACCACCAAGAGGAAACCTCCCTGGTTCCCTGCCATGGGACCAGGCCATGTCCTGCAAGCCACAGTGGGTTCTCTGAGACACCTCCCTGCTGTGGCCCTGAGCACCCCTGGCCATTGCTGGGGGCCTTGGATGGTCACCGCTCCCACGAGTGGGATTTAGCAAGAAGACACTGGCTGATGGTGAGAAATGTTCCACCATAGCCCCCAGCTCACTGATGATGGTGGGCACTGTTTACTCACCAGCATCCACGCTGCTCTGCGGAAAGAGCCCTGGTACTGACGCTGGTGTTGACAGGTCCTGACTGCGTGTTGCAGGCAGTATTTAACATCACTAGCAAGCCTGTGGGAATGGCATGTTTCACCCAACCCTGTGGTTAGCCCAGGTATTCGCTCCTGTCAAGTCAAAGTTATTTGAGAGCCCAGGGCTGAATTGCTGTTTTGCACAGCCACTCAGTGATCCCAATTGCAGAGCTGGGCTCTGCCTGGCCTCCCCACCACACACAATAGCCCTCTCAACTGCAGCAGGACCTAGACCTCAATCAGGGATGAGTTGGCTGCAGCATTAGCTATCATCTCCTGCCTTCAGGGCTGAGTCTCACCCAGTTTGACCCTGAGCAGTGCGTTAGACTTGTCCCTCTGGAACATGGCTCAGTTGCACTTGTGCCACAGCACTAGTGGCAAGCAAGAGTGGGTCAGATGCATTCCTACACCACGAGCCCCATTGCTGGTCTGTGGAGGTGAAATCAGTGCATTATGCCCAGGTCACAGCCCTGCAGCAGCTCATTCCTCACCCTCCAAGGCAGGAGCAGCAGCCACTGGCTTTTCCCCCATCCTGAACATTCCATTTTGCCTCCCAAAATTTCCATTCAGCCCACCACGATGCACGTATGAAACCTCCTACCATCACTGCATAGGATTGTGCCTGTTTTCCCTTTTCCTTTCTCCGTAGCTGAGCGTGACATGGGAGTAGGCAGCAAACCTCTGGTGCCTGCCCGTGATCACGCTGGGGTGAGGCTAAAGCCTCCCAAGCCTCCCATGCTCAGGGCACCAGCATTTGCATCCACCCTTCACTGGGAGGAGACCTGTCTCCATCCTCAGTGGAAGCATGGGGACAGTCAGCAGCATCTTGCCGGTGTGAGCCATGCAGGGCCGAAAGCAGGAGCTGTTTCTAGGGAGCAGCATCTCTTAGAGCAGAGGCAGCAGAACCAGGATGCACGGACCAAGGGAGCGAAGCCCCAGTGTTGTAAAGGCAAAGGGAGGTTTCCCAGCCTCCCACCGGGGAGAACGGGCAACATCCTCTCAAGAGTAGGAGAGGGCTGCAGATGAGTGCAGAGGCTGCTGCAACAGAAGCATAAACCTGCTGGATCTGCTGTTGCTGCAGAGCTGTGAGTTCCGTGCTTTCTGAGCAGTTTGGCTGCAGAGCGCAGGCGCTGTGAAAACCAAAGTGACTTTGGGCTTGGGCGCTTCCTCCTGACACACAAAAAGGTGATTTGTGATTCAAAGGATGAGGAACTCATCATCAAAAGGAGCTGGGACAGAGCTCGGTGTTTACACATGGAACAACAAGGCAGGCACCAGGAGCAGATATATTTATAGTCATCCATTAATAAAAGAAGCCGAGTCAACCATACCTTTGTGCTAAAGTTAGAGCACAGCACTCGGCATGTCCTTAAAAAGGCAGGAGAGTTTCCACAAACTGGAACAGCTGCTCCCAGTGTCAGGTCCGCGCATCCTGTCCCCAGCACTGGGAGCAGGAGCCAAATGTGGAGAGGCTTCTCCATGCAAGAAGGCTGACTTCGAGGGTCTGCTCATGGGGTGCCGGCCACTGCACATCAGGAGACCTGCAGAAGATGAAGACCTCTTCCCATAAGCAGAAATCCTCTGGCTTTGACTCCAGTGTTCTTTGCTTCCCTGGTAATGGGGATCAGACAAACCTTCACCTCCACATGGGAGAAGCCATGAGGACTTGGTTGGTGGGGCTGTGTCCCTCAGCCAGCAGAGGGAAGAGAAGCAGCACCCAAGGGTTGAAGATTTGGGTTAGGAAAGGGTCAGTGCAAGCTCAGGAGGAACAGAGAGGACCCAGGACAGTCAATGGCTCATCCCCAGTTGAGGTTGTACAATAGGGCAGCCCAGGATGGATCACCGGAAGCTCCTGGATCAGGATTTGACATTTAGAAAGGCTTCGGAAATAACTGCCTGCAGCAAGTCCCTTAACACACAGGTAAGGCTGGAGTTGCTTCGCCTCAACTCCCAAGCACCAGGGTGTGTTACAACACTGACTGGTAGGAAAGTGGGATCTTTGTTCCTTGCTTCTAGAAAGCGATTAGTTGTGCTTCTTCCTCCCAATAAACACGAGCTCTTGCAGTCATTTCCCTGTTTGCCATCCCTCTTCCTCCTCACTGCAGCCCCTGAACTATACTGTAAGCTCTTTGTTGAACTGGTACCAGCTCATGTGGAGCCACAGGAGACAGCGCTGGATGTGCTGCGACGCAAATGTCCATGCTTCAGGCAAACTGAGAACCACCACAAACCATAGATTGTGCTTAAATCAGCATTGAGTGCGTCACAGTTTTTCTTCTCCATACCCCAGTGAAAACAGCCACAAGTGACCACCAGTCCCAGCCTGTGCAGGGAAGGAAATGGGATGGAGGGCAAGCACAGGAGGCTATGGGTCACCTCTTACCTTCCAGGATGTGTTGAAGTTGTTGGCATTCCAGCATGGATTTCACCTCCGAGCTCACGCTGAAGATGCTACGGTTACATGAACTTAAATGACCTTTGAGCAAGACCTTTGCCTTGGACCTCCAGGGGTTTCTTCCAACCAACATGATTCGATGACTTTGTGATTTCCTGTTTAAAACCAGAAAGCAAGCATTGGGAAAACCCTCCCTCCCTCTCCTATCATCCAGAGGGATGCTCAGGCTGCCATCCCCAAACTCCTATAGTCAGTAACAGACCAGCAGCAAAGTCTGGAGAACAGGTCAGCTTCCCACTGAGGCGAGGATAAGGGCTTCTTCCCATGCTTCCAGGCTCAGATCTCCTAGGACAGCTTGTCGGTGCCAGTGTAAGACACAGCCTTAGCAGTCACACTAACCTCACCCTGGAGCTCTCCTGCAAATTCAGTTTGGGTTTATCGATCATTTCAGTATGATCAAAATGCTCTCCAGCAAACGTTATCATTTAGTGACCACATCCCACCATGCCACTGCCCAACACAGCTGCACAGCACAAGGATTCTTGCTCAGCAACCACGTTGGTGGACTTCGGGCTGGCACTGAGCCCTGCAGCCTGGAGCCCACGTCCAGGTTGTTACCAAACGCTCTTCTGAGCTGCTTCCTGATGAGATGGAGGGACCCTCACTTAGTAGATGCTACCTTTGCACAGTGAAATACGTAGTGGCTTGCGGTGGGCAATGGCAGCTGTGACTTGTGGGGTTTGCCTTTTATTATAATTACTTACAGTTTGCAGAAAGGGAATTCATTAAATGAGCAGTGCTAATTTCCTTAGCCAGCCTGCAGTGCATGCAAGGAATCTGTATCTGCTTCCTTTGACCAGCTTTACTTTTGATAAATCCACCTTAAGCAATGCAATCATCATAGTCTCATACAATGGTTTGGGTTGGAAGGGACCTTAAAGCTCATCCAGTCCCAACCCCTGCCATGGGCAGGGGCATCTTCCAGTAGACCAGGTTGCTCCAAGCCCCATCCAACCTGGCCTTGAACACTGCCAGGGACGGGGCAGCCACAGCTTCTCTGGGCAACCTGTGCCAGGGCCTCAGTACCCTCACAGGGAAGAATTTCTTCCTAATATCTAATCTAAATCTAATCTACTCCCTTTTAGCTTAAAGCCATTGACTGAAATACCGTATTACAACCTTTTGAATGACTTAGTGAATTCCAGGATCAGCCATTTTATAGCTTTGCCTTGAAATAAAGGTAGGCAGGAAGACCTGGAGCACCTTCTCTCCACTCTGGAAGCATGCCTCTGCACTACCTTTCTCCCAGGGCAGCTGAGCTTTGTTTCAGAGCCTCCATGTCTCTCGAACGCAGAATTCCCTTACCAGCTCTTCCACAACAATTATTCAGCCCTGATTTCCAGGCATCTAATTTTAGCAGTCACTGTTGAACATCCTCTCGAGTTATTGTTAGAATGAAATGAGGATCATCTGACAGGATTGCAGCTCCTTAGTGAATACCAGGAAGGAATGCTTAAGGAGCTCAGGTGCCTTCCTGCACCCTTACCAACAACCCCACTATGCAGGGACCCACCTTATCCCACCCCTTTTGGTGCAGGTATCTTGTACTTCCAAAAGCAGCAAAATCCTGTGCCCACCTCAGCTGTACTGGGGGTATCTCGCTCCATCGTTTTGCTCAGTTACCACTTTCCATAATTACTCGTAAATTTGCCACAGGGATTTATTATTTATCATTTTTAGGATCATTTCAGCTGAAAGAGCATCTGATTATACTCATATATATATTTGCATGAGATCTATTCTTGAGGATGTCTTAAGTAGTTCATAGAATACGAATGAATTTCTGCTTGTCTGCAGCACTGCTCCTTTTACAGACAGGACAACAGGGGCCGTCATTAGGAGACATGTCCAAACTCCCAGAGGAAATTTATGCCAAGCATAGAAACCCTGGCTTCCAGCGGTGTGTGTTGACTATTAAACCTGCTCTAACACAGGCAGCGGGAGGTTGGCAACACAGGCATTAAAGAAAATGCTGATACCGTAATTTGAAGTCGTCGTCTCTCCTTCCACACCGACAGGTTCAAACACAGATTAGGCTTGGAAAGAGAGGAAAAAAAAAACAACAGGCTCCTTATCAGATAGCAAACAAATGGCCTTTTCTTTTGCTAGTAAGCAACTATGGGAAAGAGCAGCAAGGAAAGGTGCTGGTGTATGGACAGGGCTGGGATTCTGCCCTTCATGGAATGATAGAATAGTTAGGATTGGAAGGGACCTTCAACAGGCTTCTATTCCAACCCCCTGCAATGAGCAACTTCTAGCAAATCAGATTGCCTAGCACCACATCCAGCCTTGAATATCTCCAGGGATGGCACATCCACCAACTCTATGGGCAGCGTGCTCCGAGGCTTTGCCCTTTATCACTGTTAAGAAGATGCTATCACTCTCATTCTTCTCACCAGTCTCCCTTCTTTGTGCTTTACCTGCTAGGGATGTAAACCAGCAAAGTTCACCCAGATGCACCAAAAAAACACACAACACATGGGAGCCAGCAGATTGGTGTTTCTCTCTTTTATTTAAAAACAGTGCTTCATTACCATTTGCAAAGGGTTAGGAAGGGTTTCCCCCCTTGCTTAGAGTTTATAAAAGCCAGCAACATGATCAATAATTTATACACATGGATAGTAATACAAAAAAAAGGAATAAAAGCTAAAGATCTAACTACTCCGACCTTCACAATTCCAGCTACTTGATAATAATAGGAATAACCCAATGAATACTGTATGGTCTGAAAGCTACTATACAATATGATACTTAACGAGGGAGGGCGGGAAGTTAGAGGCTGTCACAAAGCCCTGGGATGCAGATACTGCTTCTCCAGAGTCAGCAGGGAAATGGGACCCTGGGCAAGCGGCTCGGGCGTCCTAGGAAATGATCCAGGGGAAGGGAATGCATCCCACTTGGGACACATCCTGTTCCCCGGTGGTACCTGGCAATGGGAGGTGCTGGGGAGACCGCGTGAAGGGGCAAGTCCGTCGCTGCCATTGGAGGTGCTGTGGCATCTCAGCCTCGCACTGAACATCTCCAAGTCTCAAGTGGATCAGCCTGTGAGGTCAGTAAAATACTCCACCAGCTCCGTATCGCTCTACAGCCCTGGCTCTCATCTGCTATCAGCCCCAGGTTTTAGCTCCAGCTATTTACAAGCGGGATTTATCATATAAAAAAAAAAGGGGGGGGGGGGGGGGAACGGAAAAAACCCAAACCCAAATCACATCCCCTGGGATAAGAGAGGATTATCTCGTCACTTGATAACGCAGCCAAATCCAGCTGCCGAAACTGCAATGCGCACACCCAAAATACTGTGAGCAGGAAAAGAATCAGTAGAGAAACATGACTAAAACTGAGATTACTGACGTGGGAGAGGCCTGAATTCTGTAAGGAATTCCCTCCTTGGGGAAGCAACAAACCCCTCCAGCAGCAGAGAGCCGGGAAGCTGGCAAGAGATTTACTGACCCACTTGAGAACAAGCAAACAAACAAAAAGAAGAGTAAAAAAGCAAATCCATTCCTAAGATGAACCGACACTTTGCTGACTGCCAGCCAAGTCAATGTGCGGATGGACGGCTTCAGACACCAGCAATCTCCTGGTGAAATCAGGTAAGGGTTTTTGGCTGACGTGTTCTTGCTCTACCACGAGTCAAGAGGCAGCGTGGGAAGCCCCAGAGCCTGTTTGCCACGGGCCCCATTTCACGCTCTGGCTATGAGACTCCTGCTTGCCTTGTGGGCTGGAGTTTTCACTGTAGAAGTTTAACCAGGGTTGGAGGGCAGAGAGGGCAATCAATAAGGTGGGGGTGGAGGGAAGGGGCTTTTCAGACATTAACATCACCAAAAATAGTGTTTTATGCAACGAAGAATCAAGTCTCACTGGTGTATACTACAAAATGTTCAACGTTTCCCAAGAGCATGTCCAAATAAAAACACAAAGAAGTTTACACTGGATGTTCATCTTGCTCACTAGGTTGGGGTTTTCTATTCCCACCCCCCCCCCCCATACCGAAACAGTGCAAACAGGTAACACACTTGAAAAATCACCCCTCTGCACCAAGGACAGCATTCCCCTGACCCTGCCAGGCTGGAGGGCCGCAGCAGCAGACTGCCCGTGCCCGCTGCTTTCCCTTTGGAGCTAGACTCGGCAAAGGCGCTCCCCAGAGCTGGTGTTTGGGTTTCCCTTTATTGAATTCCTAAGTGCTCCCCAAGCCCGTTCTCTACTTGCCTCCTCCTTCGGGGCTGGGATGGGAGGGTACACATAGGGATGGGTGGGAGCTGGGAGGCTCAGCTCTGTATTCTCTGCTGCTGTGAAGCTATGGGTGCTGGAACTGAAACCCCATCAGCCAGCTCTCTTTTGGGGCAAGGAAATTGTTTCATTAACCGTTTTACAACTAGAACTCAAGCCAGCTATTCAGGTAACCCCCCTCAGCTCTCGCTGAGCACTTCACAACCATAAGAGCTCAAAATGGGCGAGAACAGGGGATATACTTTCACCTCACTTTAGGGACAGGGAAGTGAGGTCTAGAGTAGCGAGCGACATGACTGCTCCATGATGACCCTTGAGGACTACTGACAGAGCCCAGACCAAAACCACAGCTCTTGGTCTCCTGAGCTAGCGCTCTTCTTGCTGGGCAAGTTTGCTCTCTCTCGGGCACTGAAACAGCCAAGCCACAGCTATCTTGGAACATGGCTTTGTTAATCTGAACTCATGACACAGCATCCACGTAACTGCTTAACCTGGGAGAAGCTGGCTCTAGCAGGCTTATACTGAGCTCTCCGTTGCCTCCAGGTCCCATCATGGCTTTACTTAGAAAAGCTAACCCATCTACAGCAGTGCAGCCTCCCCAGCATGGGGACAGCAACAACTGTTTGTTAACATGCTGGGTATCAATGTAACTTATTCCCAATAGAGAATATGCAATGCCAGCAGAAGTCATCTTTGTACCAGCACAACTGTACCCACAAGGAAAGACAGACCAGCATATTAAATAAATCAACTCTTCAATCCAAAATTTCATCAGTATAATATCATGTGCTGGCCAGACCTATTGCAAGACAGTACAAACAGCAACACTTAAAGAAACATCTTTCCCTCTTCACCAAGAGGAATCCCAGATGCCACCAGACTAGAAAGTGACACATAGCAAGCTATTTGCCAGGCTGCCTGTGTGGTTTCCCTTGGAAAGCCAAGTCCTGCTCTGCGAGGGACCTGTGGCTGCAGACCCATCTCAGGGCAAGCACCAGCTGCCATCGGTTAAATAAGCCAGGGCCCAGTTTAATTAATTCCTTAAGTGTAATTAATTTTGCATAGGGAGATATAGGCTTTGTCCTCACTTCTTTAGAAGATGGATATAACCACGGCTTGGTTACTCTGAATGCATATCAAACTAGTTCATAACACATCTGAGTGAAACCAGAGTTGTTGTTGCCACGAGGGAAGAAAGGCTGAAGAGCTCTCCCACCATGGCCCAACACTCAACTCAAAATTCCAGCTGGCATGCAAGTTTCTGGAGGTCCAGTGCTCCAGAGACCTGGAACCAGTGAGCACCCTCCAGCCCCCAGCCGTGCAAGCATCCTGGCATCCCCTCTGCAGCCTACTGCTGAAAGCAGGAAGCTGGGATATCAGCGCATTGCCTCAGCAGGCAGCCTGCAGCATTAACTATGGAGTCAAAGAGACACTGTCTGGCTAATGCATTGGAGGAGCCTGGCGACCGGAGCAGGCCGGGCTCGGATACAGGAGAAATCAGGCTGGATGGGCTAGAGCAGGTATTTCTCGGAGATCATACAGCAAGGGACTACAGCCTTGCAAAAGTTGGGCGCTTCTGCACTAAACCCCTCACTCTCCTAACATATGTGGGTGGGCTGAAGCTGCCATGCATAGACTCTGCTCGGAGGCAGAAATGGGGCTGGCCTCCCTACCCCCAGAGAGGCCAAGGGGCAGGGGGGGATTGCAGGCAGCACTGCCAGGGCAGGGGAGGGCACTGGGGCAGTCAGAACCAGCTGAACTGAAAGGTAGGAAACGGGGCAGAGGGATGAGCAAACCACCACTGCCGGGCTCCACAAGCTGCACTCCTCCTGCTTGCAGCCTGCTGCACCAGAACTGCCTGCAGGCAAGGGAAGGAATGGCCTCACACAGCCCCACTGCTCACAGGTAGGTAGAACAAGTCCAGAAGAGACTTCTGCAGAAGTCCCTGGCTGCCCTGCAGTGGAAACGGCTCCCCTTGAATATGACTATTTTTACCACCAGTCCTCACTCCCCCTACCCTAAACTCAGGCAGTAAAAGCCCTCAGACACCCTGAGTGCCCCTCATTTCCTAGATTTTGTGAAAGCCCCAACATGCTGGTTCCCCCCTCCCCATTTTCAAACTAACTAAAATATTTATATACAAACAACAACAGAATTGTCATAACAGCAACAAACCAAACTTTGGCTTGGAAAACAAAAGAGTTTAAAAACCAACAATAAAACCAGAAAGAAAAGAAAAACAAACCCAAAAGGTGGCCAACAGGCTGGCAGTTTGGTGTCCCCTTTATCTAGCTATTCCTCCAGAGAATCAATAGCTTCAGGGTCTCTAGCTTAACTAATGGCTTCCCCATTCTTCCCATTCGAGGTGCATCCTCTCTGCCACGCATAGAGAGGACACGTGTATCACTGGGGAAAGAGCAAAGAAATTCATGGTTGTGCATGGCTGGGCCAGGACACCTCCCTGGGAGCTCTGCCTGTCAACATTGCTTAGTGTTAAATGCAGGAGGTTTCCCATGCTGGTATCAGCAGTGGATGGAGCAGCCGGTGCTCGACAGGAGCTGGAGAGGCTCCACCAACAAACCCACACTCCAAGCAGTCCTTCTGTGGGCAGTGAGCTTACCCCAGTACTCATCGAGGCAGCCTAATCAAACCATGCTTCTGCATTCTTCTGCCATGTGGTTAAGAGACCCTGCCTCTGAGCATGGGGTTACTGCGAGCTCTCTAGAAGCCAGCAGCTGAGTAGGGAGGTCTGGAGAGAAGCAGCTCCCCATCACAGCACAGCTCACACGGTCATCCAAGAATGCTGGCCGACTTTGAAACACAGTGAAATCACTGTCCATGAGAGCAGAAGGGAGATGGTCTTGCGAGCCGTGGAGCCTTCCACTCAATAGTCTCTCTGCTTCTAAATCTTCTAACATGTAGTGTCTATATGGACTCAGCAGACCAGGTACAGAATTTTCTATGACAGGCTGGGCAAAACAGACTCAGGGGCTTCAACACAACTATGTAAGGGCCTGAAATAGCACACGGTGGGAAGTTCCTATGAATTCAGAGCTTGCACAAACTGCTTCTGCCTCCCCTTAAAACTCCTGACAGAAACAAAGCTACTTCAGGATCAGGTTTAGATGTAGAAGACCCTCTTCCCCCACACAAACCCACGTTTGCCCCTCGCCTCAAGCAGCTTATACATGACTTGTGTTTCCTCACTGATGTTATCTAAAACAGATTACTTGCAGAGGCGCCTATGCATCTCAAGATGAACAGGAGGAGAGACCTTGCACGCTGGACCTCAATGCATCGGAGCATGGCTCTTCTGCTAGCTTTCTTCCTCTGCGAGGCTGCATGTGCTTCACCTCTGCAAGCTTAACCACCTGCTGTCCACAACAGAGGTTCTCTGTGTGATGCTGCACTGCATCTGCCACTCCTCGAAGGATGAAGAGGAGGAAAGGGACAGCAAGGGAGAAAGATCTTGAAAAGGAGGAAGGAAAACTAAGGTAATTACAGCCACCAGCAACGGACAACAATCAGCTAGAATATGTGGGGGGTGTGTGGGAAAGATCATCCTCATCAAAAACTCCTTTCAAAGTCTTGTCCCCTATACAGCAGGTAACAGCCAAAGTCTTTGGGCAGGTTGAGGAAGTCTTCTCTTGCCACATCTAGAATCCTGACACTGCTGAAACTGTCCCAAAACTGTGCACGTCAGATGGTGATAAAAACGAGGAAAGTCTCTGCGTTTCCCCCATGTTTCCAAATGTAAATGACTATCTCCCACCACCACTTAGGTCCCAGCCACAGCCACAGAGTGCTTCCTTCTGCAGACCAGAAACACGGCAGGTGGAGACTTCTCCCTCACGTCCTCCTGTCTCACAGGCACCAAGCACCAGACCCAGGGAAGTAACTCTGTCTGCGTGTTCCTGATTAATTGCATGATATCAGCTTCTAACAGCTTTCCTTATCGCTAATTGCCTTTTCCGTGATTGGTAGGATAAGCTATGCGCCAACATACAGACACGGAAATGCATTATTTTTACCACAGTTAAAAAAAAAAAACCCAAAACAAAAACCAAAAACAGAAAAAAAAGAAAAAAAAGAAATAAAAGAAAAAAAAGCACAATCTTTGGAACAAAAGAATTAAAGGCAGAAATTTAAAGGAAAAAAAATACATATTCAAAGAACATAGTGAGGTATAAAAAAGTATTTTCTCCTTTGTTGTTTTTTTGTTTTGTTTTTCCTCCTTGTCTTGCTATAGAGTTCCTCTACTAGTAAATATTGCAATAGCCAGGCCTCATGAACTGGGGGGGCTGTCCCACTTGCAGGGGGCTCACGTCACTTCAGTAGGGGGCAAATCGGCTGTAGCCACCTCGGTATAAACTCGCCTGTAGAAATTAAGTGAGAGAAGAAGAGGTTATTAGGAGGAGAACTGGGAAGAAATACTCAGTACAGCACCCAAAGGACTAATGGTTATGTCCAGGCATTGACCCGCCACCATCAGCACCTCTAAGAGGCAAGAGAGGAGAACCTTGCCTGCAAAACCAAAGACATGGCTCAGGGGGACATGCTCATGGCCAGCCAGCTGGAGGTGAAGCTCAGCAAGTCTGGGTCAAAGAGAGTTCAGTACCAGAGAGGGGACTCATGAGTCCTTATCTCTGAGACAGTTGTCTAGGTTGTCTTTGTAGACAGCACAGACCATGACTTCTAGGATGCTTCACCTCACGTTAACGTGAAAGTCTAAAATAGATATGATGACTGGTATCCTAGAAGTACCTGCTTTTCTTTCACTGCCCCTGAAGAGAATCTGCATGATGAGCTGATGCTCTTAACGGAGGTGCTACACTGCAGATATCTATATTTAGGTGTCTTTTTCTCTGAACACATTTGTATTCCAGCCTTTGCTACACCACAGATACTGTGCTGGCTCGCAGATGGGCAGGCATGTGTTTTCAGCAAGCTGCTCCACTCCCCTCCAATGCCAGTATACCTCGTTCCCATCTTTGTGTAACTACTGCTGGCAGGCAGGACACCGCATCCCTCCACTGGAGGAAGGGGAAACCAAGTGAAGCAGCTTTGCTGCAAAATGTCATGAGAACAACTTATTCTCTTGCTTCCCAGAACTGATATCTCAACATTCAACACGAGCCTTTAAACTTAACCAAAATGGCAAGAAAGGGTGCCTTGCATCTCTTAACTATTGCTCGTTTTTGTTCTACATTATCACCTCGATAAATTTCTACGCATTCACCAACAGTGTTCTGGCTCCTGGTATTTCTGGTCTCCTTGGCAGTAGGTGACATGCAAGACCAAGTAATAACTGCTCTCCTGCAACCTGGCTCCTTAGTGCATACACACACAAACATACAAATGTGAAACAACTAAGGACCTTCTCCACCCACAAAAAAAGGTTTTCCTGGATGAAGTTTTGTTATCTGATACCTCAAGCTGGAAATGAGAAACAGCACAAGAAAGAAAATCCCACTTACCACAGCGCCAACTCCGTAGCTAGCGGCAGGGGCAAGGGCATGGTAAGGATCTGCTGTGTACACCCTGCCATAACTGAAGAGAGGGAGAAAAGATATATAAAAATAAAAAAAAAAGAGAGGAAAAAAGTCACTTCAGAGGGGCAGAGAAACCAGCTGTCTGACCACAGGCAATGGAGGAAGCTGCATGCCCTTCTACACACATGTATGCATACATGCACACACATGCAGGCAGCCCCTCTTTGAAGAGATCCTATGGGCATGCTGCCATGCATCGTATGAGATGGGCCAGAGAACAGCCTGCAAGGAGGAATGTGGCAGAAGCCATGAGCTCGACCTGTAGGAAAGAGGTCAGCGCTTTTGAAATGACAGCCAGTGCATCCCTTACCTCGCGTGATTCAATTTGGGAGGAGAGTGATTGCTGGTGCTAGCACTACTGGCACGGAAACAGCTGCTAAATGGAAAGCAGTGAGGGGTTCTCCAGAATGAGAAGGGAGTACAAACTTTAATGGTCTCACATGTGCTAGGATTAAAACATGGCCTCGCTGCACAGGAGATAAAAAAATCTTAAGGCAAGCACTCTGCTGGTGATAATCCTTTGTATCTATACAGAGCAGCATGTTACAGAATCCTAGAGCACTGTATCAGCTCAATTTTACTTCACAGACTGGGAGAGAAATGCATTCACTGATTAAACAACCTGCCCAGAGTCGCAGAGCAAGGAGCTAGCAAGGCAAGCCAGATCTTTTGACTCTGAGGCTGTAACCACACTGCCTCCTTTGTGCAGAGAATCACAAGGATACAGAAGAGGCCAGGATTTGTGCCAGCTCACATACACCGGAGGGCAACACTTCCCGGGAGCAGAGACAAACCGTGCATTCAAGTCTTTCATGTTGGGTTGTGCATGCATGTGTGCGAGTGCAAGTAAGACAAAGAAACAGGGAAAGAAGTGGAAGTGCTGTAATGGATCAATGCTCCTTGAATCCCTGAGCACAGCAAGCTATTCCCCGTGGGCACCTCCCCCTTACATACCCATCGCTGTAAGCTGCTGCAGCGGCTGCAGCGGCTGTGGCTGCTGTTGCAGTAGCAGGCTGTGCATATCTGTAGGCTGCATATCCACCCTGCAGGAGAGAAGAGAACTGACTTTACAGATACCTGTCCACCCACACAGAGCATAAAAAATAAAATGAAATAAAAAGTCACACACATCACAAGGAGAGGAAGTGTTTCAAACTGCATCAGCTCCCATGTCAAGCATCACCCGTTAACTCATGTATGTTCCTTTCCTCAAAAGGACCAGGGAGACTCTTCCATTACCCCATTTAGCAGAAGGAATAAACTAAAAGCAAGCCTGAGCATGGTTACATCCCTGCAGGAAATTAAATCTGGCATGGAGGAACTGAAAACCAGAAGAGAGCTGAAATCCTGCATGCAACGTCATTTTTATGTCTCATTCCTCTTACATTGGGGAAACCAGAGGCAGGTATTTTCTGTGAATGTGTATTTTAGAAGGAGACCATTCAGAGAGTTTCCTGTTCTTTTCCCTCTACCTCCTTTATTAAGCCTCAGAAACACAAAAGGCTGGAAGTCCACTTAGTCCAGATGTGTGAAAGTACCTTAAGCCAGAGAAACCAAAAAGGAAGCAGGGAAAGACGGTCAGAGAAGACAGTCTCAGGGCTGGCAACAGCAAACTGACAGTGATACCAACCAGACCGTTCTGCCCTCCGTCCATTTAAGAAGGGAACAGGTCAGGGGAAATAGTGCCAGAACAGTCTGTATTGCTGCTGCATTTCTGCCCATGCTACACACTTGTAGTTAAGGTCTTCAAAATGCCTACATTGATAGGCGCAAAGCTTGCACTGCAGGTGGCAAAGAGGGCTCTGAAGCCCAGGTTAGATTTTTCTTTATCATGCACTTCCAAGCACATTTTTGTTAACGGGGGACGGGATGGGACACTGTCAATGAACCATGGCTTTGATTTGCCAGAAATACAATGAGCCATAAATAACAACAGATAATTCCAGATCGCTTCTGTTTTTTTCTTTTTTTCTCCAATTGACATTTCAGAGTCTGAAGGACCAGAAAGCAAACTTATGGCTCTTCACATCCAGAATCAGCTCAACATACCTCTACCACTTTTTCCCTATAGGTCTTTCGCATGTAACAAAGAGTGCAAGATCAGCGTTATTACAGGGCGATGGGGCCGCTCAGCAGAGCGCAGTTTTGGGTTAGAGAGCCTTGAAATTAGAAGTAATGATTTTAATTTAATTTTGGCTGTGGCTGTGCTGGCCCCACAAAGACTAACATGCTATCCAAAATACGGCTCGGCGCCCTTTCCTATGCCAGGGGATTGTGACTTACAGCCTCTTCAATCTTGTAGTTAACAGAAGAAAGAGCAACACAAATCTACACCTCTAAAACATCACCATGTTGCCTGAAAGAGATGTCAAATTGCCCTTCTAATGTCACTCTGCTGTTTCAATCCTGCACTTTGGATTGATGGTTTGAGGAATTTTAGCTTGGTACAGGTGTGCTATCACCTCATCACCATTACTGCCACATCCAAAACATGACGGAGATGAGAGAAATGAGGTGCAGCCTTAATCCAAATCAAACCTTCATCAACCTCACCAAGTCAAGACACAACTTTGTACTGATGTCACTGTGGTATTCTTCAGCAGCTTCCTGAACTCCTGATGGGGTCTGCTGTCACTTGGACATAGTGTACTAGGCAATTCTGCCTGGTGCTACCCTCCTGCAGGGTGACTGGCTTCAGCACGCACCCAGATTCCCACCCTGCCCCACACTTGCCAGCCACATTCCGGATCAGAAGCCATTTCAAATGTGCCTGGCCCATACTCTGAACATGAGAGCAAGATGCAGCTTGAAACCAAAAAGGGTTATCATGTAATTCTCTTTTAACTCATGTCTCTCATAAAGGAAAACGAAATCAAACCAAACCAAAACAAAAAGAAAAAAAAAAGAAAAAGAAAAGAAGGGTTGGAATCAGGTGTGGGAGGGGGAATGGCGTAACATTTATTAATCAAAATTAAAAACTAAGCATGCTGACATCTGGAGCTAGAACAACCAGCAAAGTCACCACGTTCAGACTCATATTGGCTAGTTCTATCCATCCCAGCATTCTCTTGGGACAGCAGTTCGCCCTAGGCTCTACCACAAGCTCAGTGAAGTACACAGCCTCAAGTACTAGAGCGTGCAGCCACAACAACCTGCTATTACGGAAACAGTCAGTCACCACTGGAGTTAACATTCCAACCTTAACGACTCCCGCAGCCTCCCACCCTCACCCCCCAGAATGGCTCCCACCCTAGCCCTGTCCCACACCACAATGTTAATAATTATAACAAGCAATAACCCATCTGTTATATCAGAGAAGGGAACAGAGACTCCACTGAGAGATTTAGAGCGGGATGTTAACATTTCTTCAGTCAACTGCACAACAAACAAAAAAAAACAGGAGAAATAATTCATTGGAGAAATGAAGTTAAGGAATAGCTGACATGTGTATTGCTTTTAAACCATGCACTGATGCAAAACTGAAGCTACTGTTAATTCCAAAAAAAAAAAAATAAATTAAAATCACAGGGTAGAGGTACACACGCATGGGCAGACCTGCTCTGTTCAAAGTGGTCTGCAAATTCTACTTGTGTGTACTTCAAATAAACC
Source organism: Forpus xanthops (assembly GCA_032466535.1). Classification (NCBI taxonomy): domain Eukaryota; kingdom Metazoa; phylum Chordata; class Aves; order Psittaciformes; family Psittacidae; genus Forpus; species Forpus xanthops. The sequence goes on from JASSUY010030142.1 coordinate 55,908, forward strand.
AAAAATGGGGATTATAATGGCCATGGTACGTTCCTGTCATAGGAGCAATGAGCGTGGACAGCTGGGGGATTTCTGGCACGGGGATGTATTTAGCATGACCAGCAGGTCCAAATACACCAGAACAGGCTAAAGGAAGGAGGAGGAAGGTTGCGACTGTAACTTGTTATTTCGTAAACCCTTCCACCGAGCTCTAGCACCAGTACACAGCAAAGGAGACACTATGCTGGTTGCCTTACCCAGCTGATGTTCCTGCTCTCAATAACCCAGGACCCCCCTATAATTCCACCAATGTGTCTAAGACTTGCCCAGCTTGCCCAATGCACCAGTTATTTTCTCCTGTTATTCCTGTTCACATACAACTTTAACTGGTATGCAGAGCTCATCCATAACCTAACCTACATGGTCTCCCCACCTCTAGTGATTTCTGATGCCACTCGCTTTATGTACTCTATTAAACATAAACTGTAACAGAGTACAGCATCTTCAGCAAACATGTGTTTACCAATAAAAGAGGAAGAATGTTTTTAAAAATTTCTTGCTAGCTGCACCACACTCCTCCAGTGTCACAACCCAACTGCAACAGATGACACCATTAAGTGGCACGGTCCCTGAAACCCAGCACAGCCATGCAAACTCCATCTAGTGAAGTGGTTCCATGGGACACGTTTACCTATCTAGGTTTGGATTTTGAAATCTTTAGACTTATCTTAAAAGAAGTAAGTGTGGTTGAGCTTCTCCTGAAGATGTTACATCAGAGACACTTCCATCAAAGGGATAGTTTAATCACTGCCTTGACAAGGAAATAGGGGAACTAAGGAAACGGCTTACACATTTTTACTGGGCAGTAAGTTACAACCTAAAAGCCTTTCTAAACCAAAACCAGTTCTTTCCGGTACAGTCTTTTGGATTGCCTGGGGAGCACATGAGAAAGTGGAACACAACCCTAATGTTGCTTATCTTAATTCAAGTTCTCTTTCTCTGGATTTCCTGCCTGCTAAACCCCTTTCCTCATGTCAGTGTGTAGCACTTGAGCCTATAGATCTCAAGTGTCAAAAAATGGTACTTGCTTATGTATCCACTAAAGCCCAAATTTAATATGACTCTTCTGTGATGTTATTGTCCTTGGCTCACCAGTCAAGTGAGAAAAAAATCCTTCTTTACCATTAGATGATAGTTTTCTCAATATTGTCATATATTCTCTGAAATAACACAAACACTGCAAAACAACACTTATAGGAAGCTGCAATCCCAACTAAAACAGCATTCCAATTACTGAGCATGTTAATGGAAATAAACAGGCACTTTAAGACTATATGGTTCAGCTCAAAGTAAATCCATCTTCTCTTCCACTCTTCAGGTCCATATTAGGTGATCAATCCAACAAGAACATGAGGAAATCCAAAACTAAAGCTTACTATGTTGGTGTATCCTATAGTATAAGCTTCCCTTTTCTTTTTCCCTTGCTGCCTTAGATGGGTGCGGGAAGTGCGTTACTGGTGCTCTTTACTCCAAAGAGCCTTCATGCACCAAGACACAAGCATTCTCATATCCCTGGAGAAATGAGTACTAATTAGATACGTCTGACCACCTGCCAGGTGTAGGCAGTGAGCCCAGTTTTAGGATCTTTTTTATGTTGTAACATAAATGCCCTATAATAGAAGTTAAGAAGCAGAAAGGGCTAGAACCGTTTCCAGTATTTCTGTATTAGAAGGGTGGCATACGTGCACCAGGAATGAGCATGAATGAATTAAAAGAGGTGACAGGACAACGGTGTCCATTGCAGCAGGTGCTTCTACATGGTAATGGGACAAGCATGACCTTGTTAACCCTTCCACTGAATTTACTTTTTTTGGTTTTTTGAATGAAATGCCACTTGGTGTGAAATCTGGACACTCGCCGCCCTGCTACAGCGGGGGCTTGGCTCACATGTGAGTCTGCGCTGCCCTATAAAAGCCTCTGTTCCCATCTCTAATGTGGTGCTGGAATGGTTAGTATAATTCAGTTTTTTCCACTGCAATCCACAATCTGATCGGTTGGCAGGTCACACTGGCACTCCTACCTGAGGTATTTTAGCGCTAATGATTGGTTCCTGTAAGACTATTCTATAACAGAACACAGGAAGAGCAGTTCAAAAAAACACAGCTGTGGAAAGAAACAATCATACAAACAGCCCACGGGGGGCTCACCAGCCTTTTCTTTCCAATGGATGCAAGCACGCTTTTCACAGGCAAGAGCAGTCGTCGCACAGGTGGGTTTGTTTGGGTTTCCCCCCCGCCGCCCAGATTGACCCCACTGTAGAAGAAGTTAACTTTTCTGATGAGCCGAAATGAAGCCCTCTGCATCCTGGGGCAGGTTGTTTTATGAATTCAGGTGTCTTGCCAGAGTGAGATGCATCCAACAACAGATGGAATGCTTTCTTCAACAGAAGAAATGGCTAGCAGGATGGTTGCCCCAGGAAAGAAAAAAGAGCGAGGAAGAAGAGGAGGAGGAAAATGAGAAATCGGTGCATAGCATGTATGCAGAAAAGCAGCCCAAACTTGGGACACTTCGCCTTCATCTTGCCTACCATTAACCTCTTCCTGCCAGCTCAGCTCCTTTCCACCCTTCCTTGACACAACCCTACAGACTCAAAAGACCTGAGGGAACCTCAATTTTACTTTACCCCCCAAGTACTAACTGAAGTACCCTCTACCATCCCTTCCACAATCTGGACAAGCCTTTCAGAGCAACCAAAGGGGCAGAAGCACTGCAGTGAGAAGCAGGACAAGTCAGTGCAGCACAGCAACACTGTAATCTTTCTACCTGTGTCAAGCAAATTGTTTGGAAGGGTAACTTCATGTCTGGATTACGGCAACTTTTTCCTCAGCTCCATCAGTGAGCTCTGGGCACCAATAACATAAGAAACCCCACCACCATCTACCTTGATGAGTCCCCTTTGCTATCATCCTACTTTCTCACAGCGAGACCAGAGCCAGTACACCAAAGCTGTCAGAAGTCAACCTAATGGTTCCAACCGGACTTGGGAGGTTGGGTTTGTATTACATGATGCTACTGTACTGCAGCACCAAGTGGTTACCAGGATTCTGCATTAAGAAAGTCTTTGGCCTTAAAACATGTTAAATAAGTCTCTCCTCATCTGTCATGGAAGCTCTGAAGGAGCTTTCTCAAAAGAAAAAGGAAGCAAGCCTGGCCAATCCTCCCTTTCAACATGACAGCCTCTTATATGCAATACTCTGAAGGAAGAGGCACTAAGCATTGCTCATTTGCTTGCTTACTTGCTGTAGCAAAGTCAGTGGTCTGTAAAGCTCGTGTTTTAGGAGTGAAGTGGGAAAACCCAGAACACTCTGTAGTCCTTGACACGGTTTTATAAAGGAACACTTGACTGGGCAGATCAATTTTTAAAGGACTGCGCACACGATAGTATATGTAAGAATGAAGAAATGGACCCAGTATTGCTATGCTCAGAGTGCACATCTTCCAATGGTTGTAACTGTGTTGGGAAAAGCACTTTACAAGACTTGACCCTCCATATAAGTCACCAAAATCCAAGAGCTAATTCCATCCATTATCTTGAGTCTAATTCCACGGTCCTCTCTGTAAATGTTAGGAGTAGCACCTTCAAAGGACCAGGGATGTGAAATCCATGCTGACAACTGAGTTGCTACCTGCTACAGAATTGCCCCGAGATCCAAAGAGTTATTACGTATGATACCACAAAAGGCAAATCTGTGAGAACTAGGCAGTTCACAAGCTGCAAAGGCAGTAGTGGACCTAAACACTTGGCTTTGAAAGGCATATTCCTACCATAACTGCTCTGCAACAGCTCTCCATTGGAGAGGAAACTGCTTTTCTCACTGGCCAGCCAGAATCCCTCCAATCCATGACCCATCTATGTATATACACACATGCCCTGGAGACTTTTCCAATACAGACTGGCTGGATAGGACAAAGACAATGACAGGACAAAGTCTCCTGTGGTATCAGAGCTAATTCCCAGACAGGAGGAGACTGCTGATTCTTCTAACTGAACATCTCCACATATCTTTACTTTACAATTCCCCAAAGAGGAGAGAGAATCTAGCCTATTTAGGTACCATTTCTACCAGCAAAATGAGATGTCAGTTTTCACTCCAGCATCTCGGTCTCCATTTTTAATCAGTCCCTGTGCCTTTCCCAAAGGGAGAATCTCTACATCCCAGTGGCACATGAACATTTTCAAACATACAGCTCGCTCAGTTTAGTGTGGGCTGCACAGATCAAACCTGAAAGGGTCCCAAGAGGGGAGAGAAAGGGGAGGGCAGAAGGGGGAGAAGGAAAGGGAAGGTCTGAGGCTAAACCAGTCCTGTTATTTTTATATCCGAATTATGTCAACGAAAGAAGTGTTGAGAGAAATTTGAATTTGCTAATCATCTCTCAGGTTGATTAGTACCAGTGTGCACGTGAGGGACAGGACACCCAGTAGACTGACCCTGGCAATGATCAGGAAACCCAAAGGCTTAGGTCTTGCACCCAGGGGCAAGCGCAGTGACAGAGAAGCATGCTTGCATTCCTAAATATATAAATATATATATCCACAAGGAAGAAGAAAATTAAAGTAAATGATATTTTTAAAAAAAAAAAACAAACCAAACCAACAAACCAAAAGAAAAGAAAAAAAAAAAAAGAAAAAGAAATTAAATAAATAAAAAAAAAAAGGCTGGCTTGTCAGGGGTTGGGGACAAGAAGGCTCCGGTGTGTGTACTTACATAGAGGTCAGCACCGTAAAATCCGTCCTGGTAAACCACACTGCAGAAAATCCACACAAAAACAAAAAAAAACAAAAAACAAAAAACAAAAGAACAGAAAACACATTCCGGTTATTGAGGACGGCAGCATGCACATGCGTTTTACACAGGCAGGTGATGTATGAATCCACAACCTAGGCTTTTGGCAGGAGCAAATCAGCGAGAGAATGTGTGTGCGCACGCACGTAGACGGCTCCAAGTCATCTTCCATGGCATGCAAAGGGGGAAGGGGCGGGCAGAGGGGGAGACAGTATGCGAAGGAGAGAGGGAGGGGAACCACCATCTTGTATGGTAAAAATAGACTCAAAAAGATCTGATGTCCTGAGGAAGAGAAACAAGGGTTTAGAAACCTCCACTCTGCTTATTCTCCTGGAATGATTTTAATTACCCTCTAAATACATGGAAACATTGGCTCCATGAAGTGGGCTTGTGAAATCGAAGAGCCCCTCAGAAGGTTTCCCACAGAGGCTGGAGTCACCTATGTCAGAAGCACATTTCAGAAAGTTGTGTATGATTATGTATTTCGAGCTCCACGGGGCTGCATGACTTTTGTTACTGACATCCATACATCACCTGCTTTTACCCTGCACATTAGACATGCGATAAGATCTGGCTGATCACACAAGCATGCAAAGTATTATTATTCAGCATCTTAAAGAACCAATGCAACACCTCAGGAAAACAAGTCAATCAATTCTGATCAAAGTAAACACAGAGAAATGTAATTAAAAAGAAAAAACCAAAAATACCCACAATGCATTGCTTTCACAAGCAGAGATAATGAGCTAAAAAGGTTAGGTGACTGGTCCAAGGTCCAAGAATTGAAAGGTGCAGTGGGAATCCCTGGTAGTAACGACCTATTCCATAGCAGAGAGGAGCAACTGGAAGGGTTTCCATGGGATAGTGCTTTTTCTGCTTTAAGCCATGGTTTTCTTTCTCTCAGAACTTCAAGCAGGAAGATGGTTAAACCAGAGCCTGGGGTTCCCAAAGAGCCACTCTTACCAGAGCATTCACTAGAATATGACTATGCAGCTCAATCTGGGGACAGGGGTTGGGGAAGGATGAGGAAGGAAGAGAGGGGATGCCCCCCACCCATGTGCTGTTCTGCATGTGCTTCATACTAAGGAATTTCCTCGTGCTTTGTCCTTTGAATAGCTCTGCACAAACTTGCTCAAGGCTTTAGAAAGCATTAGCCCCATCATCTGTGATGTTTATGGATCTGATGTGCATGACTTACCAGTAGCACTAAGGAAAAGGAAGGTACGGAAAACTACCTCTCCTTTTAATTATCATTTTTTCACTCATCAGAAGGAATGTGAAAAGCTGCCAAGAGCCTGCCACCCTCAGACACCCACCTATTGTAAGGCACGCACACACAAAAAAAGCCCAGCAGATCTTGCCAAAATTCTGCATGCTATTACTAAAAAATAAAAGAAAATTAAAAGAAAATCTGTTGCAGTGTTAGCTACTGCTTGAATAATTTAGTCTTGCTGTCTTCCCCAGGAAAAGTACAATCCATTCCCAATGGACAAAGTTACTATGGTCTCCAAGAGCGCTGGGAGCAGGTGTGAAGATAGAGACCCTTGTTAGAGGAAGAGGGGAGCCACTTCAGCAGGGAGAAGCAGGCCATAAGATCATGTTTGTTGAAGCTAAGTTTTTACAACCACATAACAAAGAATTTGGCTCCTGGGGCAGTGACTTACATTGCTGGGTTCTCTATCTAGGACCAGGAGTGTTTTAGCAGTGATACTCCACCTGCTCCTGCAGGAAAGGCAAACGCATGACAGAGGAAGCGACTGTTGGTTTATGAACAGGTTAGCAGTTTTAACAGTTATTCTGAACACAATCAGTTGGATGAATATAAACATTACCACATTGGATCAGGCCACTATTCCTGTAACTTAGAATACTGTCAGAAAGGGATGCTAGCATCAGTTCTCCAGAGAAAACTGCGAAGAACACTAGAAACAGGCAAGACTTCCTGGGTGCAAATCACCAAGCAGATATGCATCCTCCATCTCTCCTTCAGTGAGGACTTGACTGCCAGGGCTGAAATTTAGCAAGGTTTATTTATATGCCAAAATATCCGTATCTGTGATACTTAATGCTAGCAAAACCTGAGAGAATTCCTTAATTTGTGAACCACAAAGACCATTCTGGTTATGTAGACTGACCAGAAGCACAAAGCAACCCAGCAGCTTATCAAATCTCAGTGGCATCTGCAGAAAGCCCACTGGCTGAGTTAAAATATGAGTTAAAATGTTCGTAAAGCAGCCATATCACTTGGATGTAACAACAACTGACTGTGTTGTAAAAGGAACCAAAAACCACTCCAAACCCCACAAAGCTCACTACTGCCTTATAGCTACTCTGATTTTTATCTACTTTTAACTTCAAGTCAGTGAATCCTCTACATATTTATGCTCCAAGACTAAACTGCTCTTTACTATGGCAAGCCTACTCTTCATATAGGTGCTTAATGACCATGAACAAGTCAACACCTAGCCTATAATTTGAAAATTAAAAATGATCAATGTTATTTAGTTTTGAGAGTTTTATAGTAGGCAAGGCTTTTCTCCAGACTGACTGAATTCTTACAGCTGTTGGTCTCAAGCATAATATGTCAGCATCCTTGTTTGGAAAGCATGGCTGCTACAAATCAGGGCAATATTCCAGTAAAGGTTTTACTCATACTATATATCAGAGGTTATGTCTCCTTACTTCTACTGAATGCTGCATTGGTAGTAAATTGAAGGTTGCATTTGTATTCTGAGGACAGGCCCAGGTGACCATCTCACATTGCCTCCAACAGTCTGTGCAATTGCTTTCTAAGTTATGAATAACTTTCCCTGGATAAACAGCTATGTCTATACGTAAGTATGTACATTCCACATATGCATTACTAAACCTTAGTTTGAGTCCTTGAAATAAATGTTCAAACTATTAAGAATGACATAATTTCCTGTACCTTCCTCTGGGGTATCTAGCACTAGACACTGTCAAAATTTACTCTGACCTGAATGACCCTCAAGTCTGATCCAGTATGGCAATTCAATGAGCTTTTATTTATTCTATTTTTTAAATTGTGTTAAGCTCTCAAATGCAGTGATACCTTTAAGTTTTGTAACTTAAACACTGCTGAGGTTTGTGAAAACCAGTTCCTCCTTTGAGGTTTGAGTTAACCTGCAGTTTACTGCCTTTTTCCAAATGACTCACTACATCTTGACCTCACTACATCATAACTTGTGTCTTACTGACTGATCTTATGGTGTCATCTTTCTGCTGGCCAGGAAGAAAGCAACTGATGCAGGGTAAAGTGTCACAAATGTGTGCCTACCCCCTAACTCCATGGAGGTCAGCATAACCCACATAGAGAAGAGGCTGTTCTACAGGTTACTGCAACATGGAACTGAAGAGCACACTTTGCATAATTCCGCAAGGAATCGAATCCCTTCAACAAAATACCTGGTAGAGATTCAGACTATGATGACAACAAGCATGAGAATTAGTTAATTACATCCCAGTGCTTGGAACTAGGGACAGTTCCGGGCCATTTGTGCACCTGCCTTGTTTACTGCTGCCTGTGAATGTTTACTGGATAATATTTACTGGATAATACGCTGCCCACCAAGATGTGAAATCAGTCAGCAGGGTCAGACAAACTCCACAAAATGTAAGTAAATGCAGTCATGAGACAGTATTTGGAAGGATTATCACTGGAATCTGGCCCATATTCCAAACAAAAATAAACCTTTTATACAGGACTCAGGCCGGACAACCCAGAGTCCCTCCCAGTGTACTACTCGTGACAGCCTTTTGCTAGGAATGCTCAAGCCATTACTCCCAGGGATGAAGAGCACATCCTCCCTTCACATTGCAACTATTTTGTATTCTGCTAGACAACAGCACTTAGCTCAGCTTTGCATCTCTGTTTCACTATGGAGCACTTCGTAGCAACAATGGACTGGCTCACGTGTATATAGCAACAGACAAGCTGCAGGTCATAAGCTATGGTTAGAGGATACAGAGCATGACCTAGGAGTGGTGGTAAAGACAGTTGGATCTGAAAACCCAGAAGAAACACTGTTCGGAAACCCAACGCGTTCAGACAAGAGCTCTTATTTAAAGTCTTCTGGTGAATTAAACAAGCATTGCCAGATTTGCTAGAGAGCAAAGCTAGACAGATATATGACCACTGCAGCTTGCCTCCTTGAGCTCTACTTTAAATATGAGAGTGGACTCTGAAAAGGAAGGGCCAACAGCAGCTCTCACCACTTAATCTGCTTTAGAAGGTTCTGCAAGCTTATCCAGCATATATGAGGCCAGCTCCTTGCACGGATGTGTATGTATTCCACCTCCCTTTTTAATAAGGGGTTTGCAATTTATTTTCTTCCCTTTTGGGGCTAGTCCAAAGGAAAAAAGGGCTAGCTCACTTCTTTGTGTTGGAGGATTCTTTCCTACTCCTATTCTTTCTGAGAACATTGCCTGGAAAATACGGCAAGTAAAATCCCAGAGACTGGCAATATGAATAAAGCATCCTCAAAATCAGAAACAAAATAAGAGAGTTGGAAGGGGATTTGCTGATTTATCTGTTGTTACATCACACTTAAAAAGAAACCCAACCCAAAACTCATACACGAACCTAGTTCCCTGTACTTTTTAAACTTTTACTCTTTTGTAACAGCATCTATTACATTGCATTACTACTGAAAAGTCAGAGGGCAAAGAATCTAAGGCCAAGCATCCACCATTGTTTCAAACAATAGTCAGAAGAACGCTGCACTTTCGTTCTCCCTGTATCCCAGTTTTAAATTAATGGACTTGATTAATCTTTGTTTTAAACCTTTTTAAACCGTCTCCAACAAAGAAAGCAAATCCATTGTGGGTAACTGGCTCTTCTGTGTCCTACTGCCAGATGGTGAGGCATGAAGGTAATGGATAATATTCCTCATTCCTGGATATGAAAATGCAAATGAAGTGCAAAGAGCAGAACCTTTTCAGCAATTTTAGATCTTCTCTCTTTGTGTCCTTCTCAGCAGCACTATAACATACTGGGTCAATGGATGACAAACATCACACAGAAGAATTGAGGAATTATGAGAAGGAATCCATCAGCACTTTGAGCTGTTGCAAGTACTGAAAATTGTTTCAGTCATGAACTCAACAGAGATAAATTTAGATTTGACCCCAACTGGATGCCATCATGTGCAGAATGCTCTGGCACTAGCAATATCCTGACTCTCACCATCCAGACAATTTGAGTTATTTTATGGTTAAACAGATTAGCTGTTCGACGCGACTGTGCAGAGCACTCTGCTCTTGTGACTACTGCTTACCCTGGGTAGGCAGGGATGGCTGTGGGAGGTACTGCCCGGACTGCCCCATACACTGTCCTTCCTCGGCCCCTCAGGTGGGCTCCCCGAAATGCGGCTGCTGTGGTGGCTGCAGTTGGATAGGGGAAGCCCGGAACTGTAAAGACAGACAAGGTGGAGGTGAAAAGGATCCGAGCTCCCTCCCAGAAGACAACCGTCTACTTCAAACAAAGTGACACAATAGCTCCACAGCGGTGGGACGTTTTGCATCAGTCCTGCAGAGGGGCATGCTTATAACCCAGCAAGCATCTGATACATACTTCCTGCTACACCATGGCCTTTGGGGGAAGAGGGGTTGCAGAGAGGTTTGGCATGCAGGAGGTTAATGCTTTGGCATGCCTCGCCCACCACAAACAAGGTACCAATCCCCCCACCTTTTGACACCGCCATGCAGTCTGGTTAGAGTCTGAGAAGCGCAGAGAGTTACTATCAATATAGCAGGCGGCTCTTCCAAAACTGCAGAGGCTCTTTAAAAGTAATTTGTCAAGAGGCCCTTAAAGTCAACCAACTTACATCAGTCTCTTCCCTCCTTTCCCCTCCCACTCTTTGCCACCCAATCCTCTGTATGTTCATTTTAAAGCCTGAAAGACAAGATAGCCCATATAACAGCAGCAGAAATTTCCCAAAAGTGCCAGTTTACTGAGAGCCCACCTTCATTTAACAAGCATGACCAGTAACTGGCTCTGTTTTATGATGCTTTACACTAGAGTAAACTGGCCTGTGACAAAATGATGTAAAACCTCAGAGGCATCTGCAAACAGGTAATAAACAGATACCAGGAGGGAAGGAGTCCCAGGACGCAAACCCAACCCAACGTGCGTCCAGGTGCATGCCACAAGGGGCCCTGCCGACTCGCGATTTAGCAGCTTGTATAATATGTACTTCAGGGATTTCGTCTGTTTGGTTTCTTTGAATTCAAAAAGGGGGAGGGGAGCAAGGGAATGGCTGATTCCTCACACATCCCTTCCCCTCGTTCCGCAGCCTCCTCGTCACTCAGAGAGACCCATTCGCCAGTAAAGAAACACACCACAGATGAACAAGTTACAGCACAGTATACTCTGGCTCAAGGTGAACTCATTCCCAGGGCGACCCATCCTTTCAAGTATATATTATACAGACTGGAGAAAAGAAGGGTGACAGGTCATTGTTAACTCAAGCACAGTAACAATACAGGGGGCAATGGGGGCTACTTACTGATTAAAGGAATGTAAGTGTTAATACCCCCCCTTCCTGACAGGGGCACTGCGGCGTCATTGCCCAGCGAGACATCTGCTTGAAAGCTGGATGCTGATTGGATTTTAAAAAGAAAAAAAAAAAAGAAAAAGAAAAAAAAAAGGAAAAAAGAAACAACAACAAAACGTAAAAAAGGTTATAAAGAAACAGCAGCTTGAGAACATAAACAAACACCACTGCAGTTAAATGGCAGAAGTGGAAGCATCTACTTAAGCTCTACCTGCATATAACTCAGGGCCGTACACCGCTCCAACCACAGGACTCAACTTCCAACCTGAAACAACAAAGACTGCAGTGAATGCCAAAATCTACACCAAGAGAAGGAGCGGGCAGCGTGGGTAGGGGGAACGGTCTCTTGCATGCGCCCCAGCTTCACATGCACAGCTCTTTCCAGTTTCTGCTTCGCCTCAATCCCCCTTGGTGTAGATGGAGGCCAACTGCCTTTTTCTAATGTCAAGTTCTAGGTACAGGTCGCTGTATAGGAGGGAACGGCAAAACATCAGCTGATCCGCAGCACAGCAGAGGCTCTGCTGAGGGAATGCCAACTACCTTATATGCATATTCGCCACGAGCACCATGCGACCCTGTGTTCCCTGCATGAACCTTGCTGCCAGCTCCTCTCTGCTTCCACTAGGCACACCGTGAGTCCAAAACCTCTCTAAAGCCACCAGTCCAGACCATCATCCTGGGCAAGTCAATTTACAGCCTGAAATTCTCAGAACACCCTCCTGTCTTAATTTGTTAGAGACCTGCTAAAAACCAACACTGTCTGAATTTCCTCATTAACTGAATTACATGACTGTGGTGCAGAAGAGCAATTCACTCTATTCATCTCACATTTTCTCCTCTTATTTTAGCATTTCCTGTCTTCTTTATGCTGCTTTTTCAGGTGAAAGCCTTCCCAGAGAATTGATTTTAGTATCATCTGGGTAATTGGCAAGAATTGCAAGTCATCAACATAAAACCTACAAGAGAATAGTTCTTAAAGAAGTCATCACTGGGGCATAAGGAGGAATACATTTCCAATCAGCTGTGGAAAGCTGTCTTTCCCGCTGTTATCACCTTTCTACTGGGGGAGAGAAGGGATGTAAAGCCAACAACATGATCTGCTTCCACAAAGCATTCCTTTCAGGGAAGACCTCAGCTGTTCAGCTACCAATCATACAGGTATTTTTATTTAAATAAATCCATGCCCTTCCTCTGTCTCTGAGTCCTGATGCACTTGCTGCACTTAAACACCTCTAATCAGCCTACAAACCATAGGAGCAACTTTGCAAACTGAAGCCCATCAACACCACCCCTTGATCTCCTAGCTCGATGGCAAAAGAGTCAAATGGGCAGAAGCAATGAAAGGACCGGGATCTACCCTCATGTTTAATAACAGCCATACAACCACTGGTCTAATACTGATTACTAGTAACTTTAAAGCTGGCTTTAAACTGCAGGTTGCAAAAGCAAAATATTCCTACCCATTACCAAGGTTTCACAACTAAACCAAGTTATTTTACCAGTCATATGTATTTTCAAGGCAACATAAAATGGCTGAGTAGCCTTTTGATACGGAATCTCCTGGTTCCTTTCAGACACAGAGACTCAGCATCCCAGACTTTCTGCCTGGCCCTGTTCCACCATTTCTGTAACCAAAATAAGATTTATCTGCTAAGAGCCACAAAACAAGTCAGTAGCAGAGCCACAAATAAAACTAATATCCTCCAACTTCAGAGTCTTATGTTGTAATCAGAACTGACTCCTCCACTAGCAACTACCTACATGCAGCTTCCTGCCTTGCTGAAGCCATTTGGGAACATTTTCAAACAAAAAAACTTTTCTTCCTGTTTCAGGACAAAGATTCAAAATCTCTATCAAGGCAACATCCATGTTCCGCTGGGAGAACGACTTTTTATGCTAGATATGCCTATGCAATAAGATTACTGCACAGACAGAACCATCAAGATATCCTGATCAAAAAGAACTCTTCACTACCCGAGTAACTTGGTCTTTATTCAGGTTCACTGGAAAATGGCTGAACACAGGCAGAGTTTGGGACAAAAGGGAGTGAACAAAGCAGCGCAATGCCTCCGTTTTCTCAGCTGCTTGGGGACAGCTGTACTTTTACAGCTAGAACCTAAACCGAGGTACATCTAATTATGTATCTTAGTTATGCTTCTGCATTCATATTTAGGTATCAACATGATTGCAAGGAGACTCAGAAGTACTGCCCATCCCACTGTACAGCATCAGCCTGCAGCAGTGGTAGACAACCCATTGGCCTTTGGCTTCTTTACCCAGCATGACCATGTTGGGCGAGTCACTACTGCTCTGTGTCCCCACTTCTCCGTCTATAAAATGGCATTCCTCCATAGATGCTTAAGGGTCACACTGAAGAATAACCCTAGAAAATAGGATTTGTGGGGTTCTGTTGGTTTCTTTTGGGTTTGGGTTCTTTTGGTCCTGAGGAGAGGCCATGACTTCTCCCTTCATCTTTCTTCCAACCTTTCAGCTCATCATTAGTACAAACAGCTTCTCTTACCATTTGCATATGGTGTGACCATCTTCTTATTGGTCATCACTCGTGCAGTGGCGTTGTTAACCTAAAAGTAAGAAAGGGGAGGGGGGGAGAGGGAAGGAAGCATAGGGCATTAGGGAAAATGATGGAAAACTCTCCAGACACCACACACACACACACACAGTATTTCTCTGAGCAAAAAAAAAAAAAAAAAAAAAAAGACCAAAAAATTTTAGAAAAATGCAATCTTTAAATTACTTTTAACAGTTGCCATTTAATTATAAAAGTTACAGCTAAACATGGCACTTTAAAATTATGCATTAAACACAAGGCCAGTGAGAGTAAAGTGCAGATTCTCCATGCTCTGCCACCCCTTGGTACGTGGCTTTTCTTCAGCTCATTGATCGAAAGGGTAAAACTTAGGAAGTTTTGTCCAGGTTCTGTTCAAGAGGCAGCAATAATCTCTGCAGCCCAGGGTAGGGGAACTGAACCAGGTGGTGCACTAGCTCAATTGTTTCTCAAGCTCACCATTTGGACTGGGTCTCAGCAGGGTGCTGGCCCACAAGCTTGTTAGATAGAAAAAGGTAGCCTGGAGTCCATCAGCTTCAGATTTGACCTCCCAAGGCTTGAGGAGATTTCTGGAAAGCCAGCAAGTGTTTAGATGGTCTGTGTTCACCAATTTCCTCCTCCTCATTTTCCAATCTTTTCCCAGATTATTTTTTCCTTGTCACAAATCCCATGGAACAAAAAGAAGAAATATATAGCAGTAGACCTGGGTCTTTTTTGATCTTATTGTGCCCTCCACCCTCTTTACAGAGCTCTGCATAGTTCCAAGCGGTTTGATTGCTCAAGCAAGTGGGGTGTTACCATAGAGATGGTGCTGATAAAGAAAAGATGGACCAGTCTGGAAGCCAAGTTACTGCAGCCCCATGTCAGACAGCCTCAAAGTTCTTGCAAGGAGGGTGAAGTCCTTCTACAACATCAATAACTTATTAAAACCTATACCAAATGGGAATGGAGGCCAGCGTGAAGAAGGAATACAAACCCAAAAGCTGCCTCAAGGCCCTTGAGACTTATGGATGGTGAGTGTACGCAGGGTGCAGAGTCTGGAGCTACATTTTACTCTCATTTCAGCCCCAAAACAATAGAAACATTACACATTTAAAAAGAAAGAATGGGAAACAACAATGATGAGACTGAGAGCATGCAGTTAAACACACACAGATAAAAGAAAGAAAAAAAAACAAACCACAACTGATTCAGAGGGTGGGGAGGGAAGGAGGGGGGAGATAGGGTCTCACAGACAATCATTAAGACAGAGCGAGTGCCTGAAATCAGCTGCTACAGCAAAGTGCAACACAAGCACTTAAAGGAAAAATTGCCAGAACCGATCAGAAACCACCAGTCAGCAAAGAGACCAACAGCTGCATTTAACTGAGTAAAGAAATAAACTGGAGGGGGTGGGGGGGAGGAGAGAAAGAAAAAGAGAGAAAACAAACAGTAACAGCTACAAACAGGTCTCAGAAAGAGAGAGCAGCAGGAAAAGGGGCAGGGGAGAGAAGAGGAAATGGGTGCATTAATAAAAACCAGCCAAACTGGAGTTCAGTAACTCTGAGTAAGATGTGCAAGGGGAAATCACCATGAAGTCAGTAATCAAACAGCTCAGACTGCTACAAAACAATATGTACATCCAAAGTCCAGGCGGCATTACTCAACAGCATTGAAAATAAAAGGGGGAGAAAGGGGAAGGAGGTGGGTGGGGACAACAAGTCAAATCACATTTTGTAGTGTTAATGTGAGATGGCAGATGGATTTTTTTCTTTCTTATTTAATTTTGTTTTTTTATAATTTTAAGAAAAAAATTAAAAAAAGAAAAAAAAAAGAAAAAAAAAGCTTCTTCTCTAGCGCTTTTGTTTCACTTACCGCCAACTCGTACCATCGCCAGCATTGTGTATAGTTACCATGGAAAGAGTGAGTCAAGTGAAGGGCCCTAAACGCTAAACCATCGAAAAGGGAAATAAAAAAAAAACAAAACAAAAAAAAGGCAAAATATGCAGACATCTTACTCAAAAACGGTGGCTTTTTTTTTTTACTTTTTTGTTGTTTTTATTTTTTTTTTTTTTTTTTTAAAGAAAGAGGGAGAGAGGGAAGACGCCAGTTAGCCTTCAACACAGTGGAACACCAAAGAGGCCAATATCAGGCATGCCCAATACGTGGCCATGTTGGCCAGCCAACATTAACCCTTTACTCCCCAGCAGTGAGAGCTATAAACTTTAAGGATCAGCCTTCACCGAGCCAACTCCTGACAGCAGGCAGGTCAAGAAACCAGCAGTATGTGCATAGCATGACCCACTCAGGGCTTCTGCCCCGTGTCTCCCCTTCCCTCCCACCATGGGCATCATCTCACACTTGTGTGGAGGAGAACTGGCCTCGGAGGAAAGAGAGGATACTGGCTGGCCCCCTGCTTTCTTTTTTGGACACAGAGTTAGAAGTCAGACAGTACTCTTTCAGTTAGTTTTGTTCAGGCCTGGTAATAGGAAATCGGAGCCTCGCAAACTGAAGCAAAGGAAAAATCAAGACAGCAGAAGGGCAAAAATTTGGAGTGGGTAGGAAAAAAAAAAACAAAACACAACAAAACTGAATAAAAGAAAAAAGAAAAGAAAAAAATACCCAAAAGAACAATAAAAATATTCTGTAAGGGTTATAAACTTTTATACATTTCAGTGCAGGGAGGTGAAGGACACGGACACAAACACACACGCACACACAAAAGACTGGGATCCAAATGTGAAATAAGTGAGGCAAGACACAAAAAGAAATCAAAAGAATAAATATAAAGAAGAAATTGAATTACTGAAGACATGCACCTCGATTTTACGGCCCTCTACCACGGTGCCGTGTAATTTCTCCCTGGCCCTGTCTGCATCAGCACTATTCTCGAAAGTTACGAACCCGAATCCCTGCATGCAGCGGGAGAAGGGGGGAAAACATGCACATCGTTATATATTGAAATACTGATCTCTAGGTAAATAGAGAAAAAATATCACAGTATGAAATCAACATCAGCACAACTCAGCAATAACCTCCTAGAGTCACATTGTTGGTTCATGCATGTTTCATAAATGAAAGAAATCAAATCGATAAAATAAAGGAACAGTAATCATAATAAGAAGAATAATTAAAAAAAAATAAAGAAAACATAAAAGCAATTGAGGCCAGACCAAAAAAGAAGTACAAAGTTACTCGAGACAATGTTTTGTTTTGTTTTGGTTGTTTAAAAACACTAAACCCTTCTCTGACACGGGCAAGCTGGTTGAGACCAAGCTGGGCTTCTGCTCCCTCTGCTCATTAACACACATGCTTTGGAGGACCCGTCGCCCACCCCAGACACAGTACAGGACATCAACACTGAGCAGCACTTCGTTCTCTTGAGAAACTGCTATGAGAGCGAGCAGCGATCTGAGTTCATGCCTGGCACCAGGAATTCTGCGAAGCTTTGCGTAAATCAAACACTGAACCTTGCTTTTCCCACCTGTAAAATGGAGACAACAATAATTACCTACCTTAGAAAACTGCTGAGAGAAGGGCTGTTTGTAAAGCATCCCTTGTAAGCTCTTCCGGGCACAGCTCCTGTCTACTCCTACTTGCCTAATAACTTACAGGGCCCTGGAAGTAAGCAGGGCTTCTAGGTGGCACCATCAAATAAACATTACTTAACATGAAGATTCAGAGCATTAAAAGATACTCATTACTTAACGAGAACATCCAGAGTTTCAAAAATTCCCTATCTATGCATAATGTGTTGGACTTGAGTGCAAATCCAAACACCCAAGTACCAATTAATCAGCAAAGGAAGGTTTTGTCTGACACTGCTGACCCACTGCTACCTCCCTCCCACCCTGCTACCCATCTTACTTAAGCTTTGTTCTGAGATGGCAACCTCTATGCTGTGGATAGCAGCAAATCTCTGCCTAGTTAGAACATGAAACTGGAGATGAACTGATGGTTCGGCAAGCACAAAGGCTCAAGGACCACTAAATGTCCCTTTAGTCAGATGAATTTAGGTTTACCGTATACATGAAGGCACATGCAACATGCCTGTCCTACATGCTCAGGCTGCTGTCAATTCATGCAGTTGTGTAACAGGGCAGAGTAAGAGATCATGCATCTTTCCGTGGAGATGGGTGCACTGACATTAAAACAGAGGCAACATGACTGAGTAAATTAGGATTTTAACAAGTAAAAAATGTTGTGTTACTACAACCGTGATGAGATATTCTTCTTGCCACCACAGACAGCAGGGCCAAACAAAAATCTTTGTTGCATTCTGCTTTTAAGGTACCTTAAGCACAGGAGTAACTGACTCCTCTGGCTTGGTAAAAAGCAAACAGGAGTTTCAGGTAAGGAGAGTAATCTCTGCTGGCTCCAAGGCCCTCAGGAGCAGGAAGAACAAAGCTTGCATTTGATAAAATGGAAACTCCTGATACTAACTGGAGAGGGAGGTGATGTAAGCGATCTATGGCTATGCCTTGTCAGGGCAATGGCATGCAGCCTCACAGCCCCCTCCATGCATCTTGGGGTCATCACGTATGAACTAGATCCCCCCATCTTGATTTCTAAGCACTGCTGGCAACAAACACATGCAAGCCATCATTCTTCAAGTGCTTTTTAAAGGTCTTTACGATACCGATCTTACAAAGCCCAAGCCATTTCCACATGCTGGCCTTTATCATCCACAGCTAGGTTTCCAGCACAAAACTGTTACACATTGGCAAACGGCAAGGATCTTTCTTTCCCCCACCCTCCCCTACCCCAAGCAGCAATAATAAAAGAACTTAGCCAAGTACTGCAATGTTGATATCAATAAGAGTGCTCCTTTGGGCTCCAGCCCAATAATTTAGAGCTTCAGATAATTTCATTTCTCCAGCTCTAAATAAAAAGCTATATAAACAAAAAACTGATGCCATTTTCAGAACAGCATTTTTTTTTCACCCTGTTTAAATGATTAAAATTGGAGCTACAAAAGATAGGGGCTAATAAAACAGCCTAACCGCATATAACACTCAAATATGCTGCAGGGAACCAGGGGAGGTGCCGGGGGTGCAATAGCAAAGCTGATTATGAAGGGATAAGGTATCGTGTCTGCTGCAAAGAACCCCTACAGAGAAAGGCAAGACTGAGAAACAGAGCAACACCTTTCCCTCTGGTTCTATATAATGGGGAAAAAGCATCTTTAAAAGGCTAGGGGAGGAGGGGAACTGAAGACTGCCACAGGAATCTCTATTTCCCTCTTCTTACATTAGAATTTCTGTTTGTTCTAGACAAGCCTGTGGAGACCGAATGAAATTTATGTCTTCGGTGATGATGTGAACTGAAAGCTAGAGAGCACAGTGAAGGTAATTTTTTAGACATCAATCTGAGCAGGCCAGAACCAAAGTAAGACTATTTAAATTGCTATTTGTTTGCAATTAGGGAAGTCTGTATGGGATTTTAAAACCACATTATCATTAGATATCTTTAAAAGGAACAGCAGTTTTCAATGTTTTTAATAAATTAACACAGAATAAATCCACATGTGAAAATAATTAACAATGTGAATTAAAGCAGGATTAATCCAATTCTGAACAATGTAACCAATTACCCAGAATTTTAGTTTTATTGACAGATCAGTCCTTAGCTTGTGCAACATTCTTTGTTGAGAACCATTTAATGTCAATGCTGAATTAATGCTTTACACGGTTGACTATGGCAGTCAGTATTTGTGCCCCCTTTGTTTGTCATCTTAATGCATCTCTTAAACATTCAAAATTTTCATCAGGAAAAAAGGTGAGCCATGCTTGACATTTTTTTGTTATTTCTAAGTTTAAAACCTAGCAATTATATAGATACACGTTTGATGTGGGAGAGAAAAATAGCACATACATATATTTTTAATTCCTTCTCACAGATGACCTGTAAAGAATAGGGATTAATTTGTATCTAAATACATAAGCAACAAACAATTCTATGTTTCTCCTCCCACGGTTGTCTTGGCCTTGAAAAAAAAAAGAAAGACAAAAAAGAGGTGGCAGATGTCCAGTATTTACTTGCTTAGCTTTAGAGCAGGTATTGGTTTGCTCCATAATTAGTAGGTATGGAGCCAGAAGAAGGGAAGATACAGTCCTGGGTAAAAAACAAAACACTTAAGGCTTCTAAAATTTAGATTATACAACTAGGTTGGCTTAATAATGCTGTTACAATAACAAGGTTAAAATTTTCAACAATTCCTCTCTATACCAGCAATTGCCAGGAACTTCTGCCAAGCAGAAAATAAGTTTAAACCTCAGTGTACCCATAAAACACTAAATAACCCCAGCAAACATTTTTAGGACTGGTGAGTAATTTGCAGTGCCAGACTAACCCCTTTTTACCCAAAGCTTTATTCAAAGGGCCTGAAGAGACCGAGTAACTGCCACCCTTTTAGTCTGGCCTCAGACTCTGCAATAAATAACAAGCAACATGATGAGCAGTGAAAATAAAATAAGAAATGTGTATATATATATATATATAGTATTTGAATGCTTCCATCTCTGAAGAATGAGAAAGAAAATTTACCATGTAACCGTAAAGGGAGAAATCAAAAGCAGACGGTTCTCCTGGGTGTGGCCAGAACACAGAAATTAAACAGAAAAAAAACAACAAAATAAAATAAAATAAAATAATAATAAAAAAAAAGAAAATAAAACCAAAGGAAACTAAATAGAGCCCCTTGAAATCCATGCATTGTTAACCCTTCTTTTGTCAGAGTTTAGACCAGACACCTCAGCAGCAGCGTCTTTGCCTCGTATCACTGGAGCACGCAGCCAGCAACCGGCCTTTGCCATTATCTGCTGCTGTGCTTGGTTTTAATGAACTTTTTTCTTTTTTTTTTGTTCGTTCTGGTTTTTTTTTTGTTTGTTTATAATGGAAATGAAGAGAAAAAACATTTTCAGGAGCCTAAAAAAATGGCAGCAGTTTAGGCTATCTGTTTCCAAGGCATGTGGAAAGAGTAGGAGGGTGTCAGCTATAATCCACCTGAGATGAGCAGGACTGAACGCACCGACAGAAACACAGCACAAAATTCAGAAGCACATTACTGAAGTCACACACAAATAAACACTTCAAATTGGTGAGGGAATCAGCATACACCAAGCTGCCACCTTTCAGCAGCTATTCCAGCTCTTCCCTGCCTCTGTACCACACTTTGAGTGCATTCAGGTGCATATGCATAAAGCACCCATCTGAGTACCTGTGCAATCTGGTGAATCAGATGCAGGGATTAATCTGGTTAAAATCCAAAAAACGTATCTTAAAAAAAAACCCTGCAGGGCTATTTTTAAGCTGGATCATTTCCCTGGTTCTGCTTGTGTTGCTGCACTGCCAATCCCTCCTGCAAAACCGAGACAGGGGCAGAGGCCAGGAGTGAACAGCGCGAATCTGGCCAGCGTAGCTGCGCAGAGAGCTTGGGGCTTCAGAGTAGCTCCAGCCAACTTGGGTCAGGGGCTCCAACTCAAGTCAGGGGCTTCACAGCCCTGTATTGCTCCCAGCTGTGTGCTCCTCCTCCTCCCTCCATCAACTGTGGATCTTACTGCGTGGTCTGTGAGTTCAACTAGCTAAACTGGCAGAAGACAAGCTCCTTGCTCTCATTGCTGTGCCAGTTTTTGGTTAATTTAGCACCCTCAATTCAACTCCCTGCACAGTAAAAAAGCACTACTGGGAAGGCACTCCCACAGGAGCAATAGATCAGTTTATACTATCAAGCCATCAACTTCAGCCTCGATTATTCAAGTTTGAATAAAGCTGTTCAGTGTATGGACTAATCTAACTTGTTAGTTTAGTACCACAGAGTTGAAGGCATAAAACTGTACTTCACTGAGCTAGGATAAAGGGACACAGGTCAGGTCTCTTTCATGCCACTGGCATTACAAAGGGAATTGATGACCTGGGAAGGCAACACTGGTCACTAGTACTTAATTTCTTAAGCCTCTTTGCGTTAATAAATGCTATTTGTATTTCTGCTTCAACTCACGACATCCGGACAAAACCAATAAAAATAGAATTAAAATTAAAACAAGACCTCCAACTGATTTTGTGTAACAAAGGGGATGGTATCTTTTTCACTCAGTGGAAACTTGTGGCTCAACTCAAAGCACCTAATCCATTCAAAGAAGAAACAGAGATGCAAGCATACAGTCTTTTTGGCACAGCTATCAAAACCTAAATTCATATTCTTA
Source organism: Forpus xanthops (assembly GCA_032466535.1). NCBI lineage: Eukaryota > Metazoa > Chordata > Aves > Psittaciformes > Psittacidae > Forpus > Forpus xanthops. The sequence goes on from JASSUY010030142.1 coordinate 78,055, forward strand.
ACCCCCAGTTAACGTAAAAACCCCCAAAACCCTAGGTGTTTCCACACTGCTTTGTGCCCAAGATTTTAGTTAGTACGTCTTTACTTAGAGAACTCAACCTGCCCATAGATGCAATTTCTTTGTGAAGACACAATGTAGACTACTGTGCAACCTATTTCTTGATTAAATCTGAAGTGCTTCTATCATTTTATCACTTCAGTCCCCTGCAAAAACTTGGGATATCTGGGCCTCCGAAGTGGAACGCAGTGTATAAACTTGCACTATCCTGAAACCACGAGCTTGCAGCCTGCACTGACATGAACTCCTACTGCTCCCTATTCAGCCAAGATTTTGCTGTGCGCTTATGCACTCTTGGTCTCTGAATGTCATTGAGGGCACATCTTGGCATACCACATGGTACACAGCTGATGAGCAAAGAGCTTGGATTCTCTTCCCCTGCAGCTTTATGAATGCCACAGGGTACTCGTTACACAGGCAGACTGCATTAATTCTGAAAATATGTCCGCTTGTTCGGTTCAGCACAACAGTGCCAAAATATGCATCTAAAGGATGTATCTCCACTAACAAAAGGAGCAGGAATCCTCTCTCTCTACTTTCTCTGGAGGTGTTTTATTCATGGTTCAGTGAAGTGCATGGTAAGCTGCAACCATGAGCAGAATGCTATTCAAAGGCATTTAGATGGGTCAAAACTAGAAATATAAAGGTAAACAGGATAAAAGAAGCAAACAGCTAGTTTCCTGGAAGCAAGCAAAAAACCTGAACACATCAAGAGAAGACTGATGTCATCCTATTAAACAAAAACAAACCCAAATGAAATTGAAGGGATGTTTAAAGTTTGTATCTTGTTTCTTATATGTAGCAAATGAATATCAGGGTGATGCCTACCAGGGACCACATAATCCTACTAAAACAGACTGAATCTGGGCCGAAATGAAGTTAGCAAAAAAGGACCCACATTGCTTTGAGAGGAGAATCAGCAAAACTAATTATTTGTCTCCTACTCTGATGCAATACAAAAAGACAAGAAATAACATTTCCTAAGCCAAATACAAGAACCTGTGGTGCGAAGAGGCTGTGACGGACACACACTGCTCTCTCCTCAGTCACCAAACTTCCTAAATACTCAGAAATCCCAAGGACATGTACAGTTTGATATTGTTCCCCAGGCTGCCAAAGAACACTGCCTGCTCATCTCAGGTGGATTCAAAAGGAAGGATGCAACCCACACACTTCCTCCAGCCCCTCCTACCAACCAGCACTGGAGTGATCCCAGCAGAGTTCTCCTGTCACACAGCTCAGCAGGGACAAAGCGCTGCTCAAACCCATTGTACACTGGGTGGGGGTGAACCCAGGGCAGTTTGGGATTTACCACTGTACCTTTTACATAGTTATAAAACATAATACACAAAACTCTACAACCCTTAGGAACCCAGGGAAGGGAAGGGAGCATTGAGAACACAGCACAAGGCAGGCAGCAGGAGCATCTGCTTTCGGATTCCCAAGAGAGAGGAGGAGAAGAAGAGAGAGAGGTTTCATATCATTAGATTAGAATGGAAACCACAGGGCAGGAAAATGCATTCAGATTTTTATTTTATTTCCCTAAGGTGAAGGAAGAACCCAAGAGTGAGTGAGTGGCCTCCAGAAAGATCCATTTCCTTTGCTTCACCATCAGATCAAACTACTGCTTTTCCATTATTATGTGAATACCAGGTGCTTCGTGCAGCTACGCCCCACTCAAACACTGGGGCCTCCCATTTTCATGCTAAGCAGGAATAATCTTGCATTCTTTTTAAAACAGGAATTATTTTGGGTAAAGAAGGATGCAAAGACACCACAATATTATTATTTGGGTGCTTTCTCATTCTGTTCAGATTCTGCCCCATTCCTCATAGTGGCAATCAGTTTTGCAACTGCTTTTTGCTGTAAGATGACAAAAAGCAGTAGAAAACTGCATGGTCAAGGACTGGAAGAACATCTCTTTGGATCACTTTCTTTTTTCATGTATTTATTAAGGGTCGAGGATAAAATTCATCAAGGAACTCTTCAGCAGTAACTTTTGTTTTAGCTGAAAACCAGAAGGCTTGGGCTGTAACAACTGCACAAGGTATTTCTCATAGTCATAAATCAAGTCTTCACAGAAAGCCTAGAAGGGAAAGGGCAGCTGTGGGCTTTTTAATACAGGGTTGTACGGATGGAAGAGTGGGAGTGAAGTTCATGTGCAGAGAGGAAAATACTGCTCTGGAAAGCACAGGCAGTGGGGGATGAAGGATAGAGCTCACCACTTTGCCAGGCCAGTTATTTTTGTTCTTTCTTTTGCAATTACATCCAAACAAGCAGGGACTTGATAGAGGCCAGAGGCTATTCCCAAAGCCAAATAGAAATGACTGAAATCAAGACTAATTCACAGATAGCTCTGGCCTATAAATATCATAAGAACAGCTGAGAGCAGAATAAATATTTACAAACTCAGCATAGCTGATTGTTTGGGTCAAGCCTATAGATTCCTATCCACAGAGGGACATAGAACTCTCTAACTAAGCCATACAGACATTGACTTGTTCAGACTATCTAATTAAAAAGAAAAAAAAAAAAAAAAAAAAAAGAAAAGCAAACCCACAAACAAAAAATACCCACCAAAACCATGGTATTAAGCACAAACGAAAGGATGGGGAAAGGGTTAACGCTCATTCCTTTTCTACACAGAACTGCTTTCTGGTTTCCAGCTAATACAGACACTGAAGAATTTCAGAATGCATCTTGGGCAACATGGGTGGAAATTTGTGGAGGGCTCTGAACATGAACATACCCCAGGTTATATGTTGAAGCAAAGAGGCCACCTTCAGACTGTGAACCTCATATCCAAGCAAAAGGCATAGACTCTAAACCAAAACTGCTTAGATGAATTGCAACTTAAAAATCTCTTGTGTGCATGCACACATGTGCACACACGTGTGTGGGGGGAGCAGGGAAATTTTGTTTTAATTGAAAATGGGAATCTTAGCATTGATTAAGTCAAGCAGAGTATAGACATGCACTGTGCAAGCTTCCCCCATAGAGCTTTGGCAATGCACCTTGCTCCTGACCTGCAAAACTCCCTGCTATTCCAGTGCTGAACCTCCTGGGCAGAGAGAGAATCACATCAATTTGTCATTGTGGTGATAATGGTTACGTGAGGAGAACCAATTGCCAATTAGGACAAAGATCACTGACTCTCTCTGCAGCTGACCTGAGCAACATTTGAAATCTCATCTCCAGAGAAATAAACTATTACCATTAACCCTCAACAAAGCATCCCTCTTAACACATCTGTAAGATAAAAATAAGATGTGTGAACTCAAATTCAGTGGGAAGAGGTCCACACTGGGCAGGGCAAGTGGAATGAGAATGCTTGTACTAAGCATCACATATCTCAAACATGAAAGGTCAGTATTTCAGAAGCGGCAACTACGTCTGCAAAATAAGAGTAAATAAAATCCTTTCACATATGAGATATGAGAAAATTTCCACAGAAGCATTTTAAAGCAAACAAAATACGGTTTGAGAGTTGGGGGCCTTAGGGGCTTTGTTCTTACAGTCTCCCATCACTCAAAGCTATTTTCCCCTATTCTGCCTTCCCCATAAGGCACCCATTGCTAGTGCAATGGGAATGGGTTGGTACTAAGGCTTAAGTGACTGACTTTCTGTTTGTCCAAAAGGCCTGGGAATCTGATCATACATTATGGACAGGAGTGTCTAGGAGCATCTGTACATGCTGCCTAGAAATGACCATGCTCAGAGTCTGGAGTCAGAGGGAACAGGGGACAGTCCCCAAAATAGTTTTTCCCTTCCCCCATCACAGTAATTCCTGCTGATCTCTACAGAGTATAATCTCTAGGCAATGAACTGCCTTTTACTCTGCAATCAAACCAAGAAAAGTGGGTACAAAAACAGGACTTACCTTCGAGCCACGCTCATTAAAGATTATCTCTACATCAAGGATTTTGCCGAATTGCTGCAGAGAGACAAGGAGAGAAAAAAATACTAATTTACTTTTGGCAATCCATTTTTCCTACCTTTTGGGGGCTGGCTTAGTGCAAGAAGGGAAGTGAGAATATTTCAATTTCTATCATACAGGCAAAGGCATAAAATCCCAGTGACATGACCCAGTTCTCTTGGGTTAGGACATGCGGATCCTCTTAGTCACAGACCCCACGTTTTCTAACAGAAGTCTACAGGAAGAAAAACAATCTCCAGAAGCATTTTAAGGATTTGAGGTGGCTTTTCTTTCCTCCCTTTTAATCTAAACAATTCTTTCTTCCCTCATTCTGCTATTTCATCTAAGACATGGTTATATGCTTTCATCTCAGACATCTAACAACATTTCTCAAATGCAATTCAGCATTTCATCTTCCTCCTCAAGTGGCTATCACAAAAAGAAACTTGTTTCTCTGGAGAGGATAGTCACATAAGACACCAAAGCTCAGGGATTCCAAACTATAAATCTCCTTTTCTCCCACCTTCCCTTTATTTCCCAAAACTCCAAGACTTCACAACAACTGATGACAGATCCAGAAACCATTAAAATGGCCATCTCCCAACAGACTGCTTTTCAAAAGAGGATCATTCAACTTCAACTTGTGACATACAGCAGGCTGTTAATAATCTATGCAAATTTCTCACATATGATAGGATTTTTATCTCTGTTTCAGCCTGGAGACCCTAGGGAAAGCAGGACCCCACTACCCTGTTCCCACAACTGGTTCCAAATTGTTCCCTACGCAGCAGAGAGCAAAAGTGAAAAACTAAACTAGAGCTACAACCTAGAAAGGAGATTACCACACTCTGTGGAACCATACATGGATCATACCCTTCTACCTGGAACATATGTAAGTATTTTTATTGAACTGGCCTATAGGTAAAAGTATCACCAATATTGTATTTCCAAACTGGAGGTCTTCTCTCCAGAAAGACAGGTCTAAGGTCTCATTTTCAGTAAAATACATATGGAGTGGTCTTTACTCTAGAGATGCATATTGCACTCAGACAAATGCTGTATCAGAGCATCATTCCTACCCCATTATTTATGAAAGCTTCCATCAACACGGGTTTGGAACTGCTGCTTGCAGAAGATTTAAAGGTGGTAGCAAATGAACGAAGGGTCAACAAAAGAAGAAAGGATGGTTTTACAGCTAGGAAAGATTATGATCACAGGGGCTCTGCACACTGGGACGCTATTCTTTGCCATGGTGCTCTTAATACTGTATTTGCCTTTTTTTTTTTTAGCTAACATTTCTATGTTGAGTCAAAAAAGGTATAATGCTCATTTTGTGGGTACCCTGCTTGAAGAAAGACTTGCGGCCAGATTTGCAAATATGGGACAACACTGAGACTTGAAGGCTGAGGAGAAGTTCTGAATATGTAAAGCAATAAAAAGCTATTAAGTCCCTTGAACAAGCACTCCATAACTGCCTGTAAGCAAGCAAAATGCTTCCAACAATTTTAGCTATAGTCTGCGTCTGCTTCCATTCCCCATTCTTAAAAAGGAGACAGTTGTATTCTTTTACAAATGTTGGTTCACAGATGTTGTTTTTATTGTTCTATTGTTTAAGGACAATACTGGATCTTCTATTCATCCCAAGGACAATTGAACTCACAATATCGTACGTTACACAAGTTTGAATAATGCTAATGTAAACACACATCTTCCTTAAAACCTCAACATCTCAATAGCTTAGGCTTGATCCATGCTGGATCCTCTTTTGACCACTGCTGTGCCAATCATAGCTAAAATACATTTTCTATTTCTATCCCATGCTTGATATGGGCTTCTCTATAAAGGAGATTAGCTGTTGATTGCTTTTTGTTGTCTTTGTTGCATATGGCTTGGGCACTGCCATGAAGGAAATCAGTCATGATTGCTTTCTTGGTAGACTATTTCAGTGTCGTTACATGACAGCGGTTGAACCAATTTAACAGCTCCCGGCTGCTGCAGGGCTGTCCCTCCTCCCTTGTCCTTCCTTGTCTGGTCTCACCAGTTTCCTGAAGCTGGTCCCCATTTTCATTCTCACCTAAAGGTAAACTGACAGAACTCAGCAATCCTGCAAAAAACTAGCTCAACAAAAGGAATAAATATGAAGTTTTTGATGATTTACTGCTCTGGAGTGGCTCAAAGGGTCAGGCAAGCATTAAGGCTCTTAGAAGCACAAGGGAGTAGAAAGCAGCACACCCTGCACAGGAGCAGGATCTGGCCCTGGTCAGATCAGCTCGGCTGCCTAGCCTTGCCACACACACTGGAAAGCTGGGCTCTCAATAAATGCAAATGCCAGAATTATTTTCAGAATCTTCAAAGCCAGAAGAAAAAAAAAAAAAAAAAGTCACCATTTTCTACCTCATTAGAATAATCTTGAAAGAGAACAAACTGTGCAGCTTCTGATGCACAATTAAGCTGTGCCATCTTCCCCTTTCTCCACACCCAGCTGGGCCTGGATCCTCTGGTACTGCTGCCAGCGTTGCCTGCCAGCCCCATTGGGCTCAGCTCACTGCACAGGGCTTCCACACCAACAGGAAATCCTTGTCTTGTGCGTTTCATGTCTTGTGGCTGACAAAAAGCTGGCAGTAATGCTGAACACAAGTGGTCTGATCTAGCTCCATGAGAGGTGGCAGGGCTGCCTCCCTGCCCTGCAGATGATGGAGGTACACCATCTCCCAGATGACGGAATTAAGATCATCAAATCCTAAGGCTGAAGCAAGTACAGGCTTGGTGTCTACTGCAATGGGCTACATCCACCCATGCAAGCAGCCGCAATCTCTTTTCTACCTAGGACTTGAGGATGTTTGAGGAGGCAGGAGGGAAGGACCTGCTTGAGAGAGAAGCAGCAGAGACAACAGGAGCTAACTGCTGAACTGAGGTTTGCTGGGCAGGGGTTTCCTGCTCTGCGAAATTCCCTGGAAGAAAGAAGCATGGCTATAAAGCAGAAGGACATGCACTGGGCTCTTCAAGACTGCTGCAACCATTGCTACAGCTGCTCTGACAGCTCCTATCACCAAGGCTCTTGTCATTGCTGCTTCAATGGTTACAGTAGGTACAGCACTTTTGCTTGGGTAGCATGCCAGACTTTTCCTAAAGAATCAAAGCCTAAAAAAAAAAAAAACACAAAAAAACAACAAACCAGTCCATTTTAACAGTTTGTATCTCCTTCAAAGCCGAATCTCATTTAGTGGAACATAAAAAGCCACTTTGTTCTCTGATGGTGCTTTGCCTACCAAATGTCAATAGCCTACTGCAAACAATGGAAGTTTTAAGAGCTCCTTAGCGAAAGGTCACAATTTTTGCACGGAAAAAGCTACGCCACTTACATACAAGGGTTAACATCAAATGCCCCCATGGCAATTTTTCTAAACATGTATACAAACACGTTTGTATTTTCCAGCAGACGGAGGAGCTATCCAAATAAAAAAAACCCATACTCAGGTCATCCATAAGGACTAACCATCTAATCTCTAACCTTGAATATATGAATCACTTTGCTCACAGACTTGATTTGTTCACTCAATGATCACTAAGAATTTCTATTTACAACTCTGCAGAGCACCCAAGGAAAAAAGTCCTCGACAGAGTTCATAGCCTCTGAAGAAGGTATTGCAGGACTACACATTTCAGATGCTCCCCTCCATGACTTAAAAGCTTACTGCGTGACCAAGAAGCCAGCATCACGCACCACATGTCAAGTCTTGCAAGAAGCCTCCTCCATGAACCTCTCATGCACACATCATATGATGGGTTGACAGACACACATGCACACACACACTTCCAGTCATGCCATGGCATAGCTATTGAATCTAATTTTATCTTAGAGCTCCGTTCCCTGGAGTGACCTTGTACAAGCTCCTACTTATTTTTCTGTAAAGCAGGTAAATGAGAATTATCTCCTCTCTAACAGTAGCAGGGGCTGTGGGATATAACAGTTTTAAGAAGCATAAAGATATTAGCAGACATCAGCTATAACCAGAACCCAATTTTCTTGCTTGAACATTACGTACCTTATCACAGATGCAAAGGTATTGTGCAAGGAAAAGTATATACATGCTGTGTGTTTTTCTCTACCCAGCTGCCATGAAGGCAGCAGATTTTTTCAGCAGAGCCATAACTCCATTACATGTATTAAATTTAAGAGATTTGGCACCAGAAATCTTTTGCCTTCCAAAACACTGACAGTTTGGTAGGGCCCTCCTGTATACTCTGTTCCAGCTGGCCCTGCCTCCTCTGTCTGTCTAGAGCTTTCAAAATCAGCTCCAAAACATGCCAGACAAATAACAACCCTAAAGATGCTAAGAAGAGGGAATATGAGGCAAATTCTCTAGATATCACAGAACAACAAAAGGTAATGGAGAGACACCATGCAATGACCTCACATCCCAACTGAGGTCTGTATCCACAGCAGCTTTGCACTGGCCCTACAAAATTCACTTAAAGATGAGTGCAGTGAACTATCTAAACCTTGAAGATGCCAAACAGATCCTTCTCAAGGTCAAAAAAGCCTTTTCAGGTCCTCAGACTTAAGCAAGAGCATTTCATATGCAGGATAGAGCCATGCTGCCAAGAGCATTCTTACCCTAGCTCCCAGCTCCACGGGATATACTTTCAGCTGAGAACATCTGTCTCATAGTAGTATGTATTAGTCAGTGCTTAGTTATGGCAGCATGGGGTCTGCCAGAGCTATGCTGCTATCAGTACATGAACTTCCTCACCTAAAGCTGGGTCACGCCTCTTCAAAACAGCAGGGCCAACCCAGATACAGATATCCCTCTTCAACCAAGCTACACCAGTATGCTTTGCTGACAGGAAGATGGAAACACTGGGGATTTCTAAACCAAAGCTACCATTAAGTTTACCAACTGAACAGACAGTAAACAAGCACTACCAAGCTCATAACAAACACACGTTTTCTATGAAACCAGGCTTTAACAAGAAGCCACACAAAGAGAAAAGATTTCTAATAGGATTTACAGACCACAGCCACCCCAGCAAACAAAGTGACAAGGAACGTAGCTTCTCAGTCATTTGTTATGCTCTGACTCACACATAAAAGATTTTCACACAGAACAGTGAAATGGGGGTGAACAGTACCTTCCAGAGATCTTAACACCAGGCCAGCTTCTGGGCCTATGCTTCTAGATCCTTCTTCCTGCCTTATACCGTTCCCAGAGGTATGACTGCACTGTAATCTGGCACTGCTGCCATGGAAAAGCTACTTGGACCCATGCTCACAAAAGCAACATACACTCAAAACTCAGTTTGAGAGGATTCAGGCATGTAGACTGAATCCATAGAAAACTGGGTTGTAAAAAGACAACTCCATGTAATTTTACCCAGGTCTTTTATGTAAGTAAATCCAGCTACAGCACAGCATTGTTTCCTGAATGACATTTAGCCTTGTCTCACTGCAGACTCATATGAAAGGCTAAACAAATCTCAGGTAAGTGTATGATCCATTCATCATTGCCTTCCCCCAGATGGCCACTGCAGTTTCTACGTACTGTGGCATAAGCACACAGCTTTTGCAGAGCAAGACAGACAGTACAGTAGCTGCAGAGGCACAAGTACCCCTACACAGAAGTACCATGGTCCCCAGGGTAGCTGTGCAAAGCAGGATGCTCAAGCAGCACTGAGCACACAAGTCCTTTGCAAAAGGCAATTCCAGAAACTGGCCTGGTAAAAGACATCAGTATAAACAGCACTGCCTCTTCAAACTCTAACCAACTTCAGCAGGAACAAAATTGTGCCCCGTGACAGGGCTGGACCTCTCACTGCAGGAAGAGCTTGGAAACAAGAATCATCACAAAAAGGCCAGAATGTTATTCAATAATGCAACATAGGACTTGTTATGTGTGATGGGTGGCCAGAACTATTTCGAGATAAAAAACCCAAAAATACATCTTGATATCCAGAAGACAGAATTTTCCTCCTTCAGGGGTCCAATCCACTCAGAAAACAGAGACTCTTTCATCTACCTTCCTACTGCTGCACTTCAGCCCTCACGGCATCAACACCTTCAGGTCACAATCTCTTGGTCTATCCTATTATTTACTTACTTACCTCAACACCTAAAAAGTAATCTACCACTGCCAATGCTTGTATATCACGAATTACACGTGCATTCAAATTTATTTACTGGCAAATGCAGACTTAAAATTCTACCAAAATCTTGGTGAGAAAGAGCTGTAATCTAGCCTGTCATTGCTTTAGCCTCAAACTGGAGGCTTATGGAGGTGTTTTGCACTCTTGACACCAGAACGAAGTTGGATGAGATATTACATCCACTGAGATATTTTAGGAAGCGCAAAGTGCAAAATGTTTCCCCAGAGGCCGAGATCTAACGGTTACAAGAGCTTCCAAAAATATCTGAGCTCAGAGCTGTGTTGTTTGGGTCATAAAAAGCAGTGGTCTACTATACACATACACCATAAAGGAACTTGCAGAAGAGATATGACCTATGCTCAGAGAAGGAAAAGGATAACAATACCTCCTTTAAAATCCAGTGTTAAAAAAAAACAAACCACTACCCTCCTGTCACCCTTAATAAATTATTAATAACTTCATTAACAGAATGTTATTAGATGTGGCAGAATGGTCATCTTAATATAAAACAGTGATGCATTATTACTGATATAGCTGGTAACACAAAACCATTCCATCAACTTGGGTGGATGATGTTTCCCAGCAGAAACAGTTAACAACCTACAGGTAGTAGCCATGGAGTGAGCATGTTTTTAAAACCCCGATGTCTCCATCTGAAGCCAGAGCCTGAGAGAATTCACACCCTGTATGTTGCTATCCCACCTTCATCTGCAATTGTCATCAACACAGTCCTTTGTTTTTATCTTACACTATCTCCTTCTTTTAAAACAGCTGAAGACTTTTGAGCAAAAACCATTTCACCATTTCCTATGGAGAAAGGTTGAGAGTTGGGGTTGTTTAGCCTTGAGAAGAGAAGACTCTGGGAAGACCTTGTTACTGCCTTTCAGCTCTTAAAAGTGGCCTATAAGAAAGATGGGCAGAGACCGTTGCAATAGGAAGAGGGGTGATGGCTTTAAACCACAAGAGGAGATTCAGGCTGGACAGGAGGAAGAAATCTTTACAATGAGGGTGGTAAAGCACTGGCACAGACTGCCCAGAGACGTGGTGGATGCACCATCCCTGGAGACATTCAAGGTCAGGCTGGATGTGGTTCTTCTGAGCAACCTGATGTAGTTGAAATCCTGTTCATTTCAAGGGGGTTGGACTAGATGACCTTTGAGGGTCCTTTCCAATCCAAACGATTCTGTAATTCTAAGTTCTGAGAACCATCTATTCTGACCCCTCGTACCACTGGCTCTTATAACACATAAGAAGGATTTAGTGCACAGAGCTACCAAACAATCCACTTTGCTTGTCTTTGTGGAGATAATTGATGACTCAGCTTGCGAACAGATGGATTTTCTTCTTGCAGGCAGTCCAATCCAGCATCCATCTTCCCCAGGAGACTCTGAAGTCCATCTGACTCCGAAATCCTGAACTAACCAGAGCATCCTAGCTAATTTTATACTGGGAGGAAAACTGCTTTTTGAAGCCCTTAGGGAACGACTGAAGCTATAATCCATGAGGTACAACCACACGCACTATCATAGCACAATGTTGAAAGGATCACAAACATGTTGAGAGAAACATGAACTTATCTTTTGTATACATAGTCCAGTAAGGAAGAGGACAGCAGTTATGAAGACTGCTACCATCATGTCAGAGTCCTTACAAACACTAGCCAACGAACATCCCTCCAAAACTGGATAGTAAGATTCTGAGGAGAGTTGCTAACTTGTTTTTAACACTGTTGGAAACTCTTCCACTCCCTGGTAAACTGTGCCATTGTTTAAATTAGCCTGAACGACTAAGATTTTTTTCTCTTCTTTCAAGGTTAATTGTGTTAAATTTCAGTGTCCAACTGGAAAATCTTATTATGACTGTAAACAAGACCTAAACCCTCTATTAGTAGGTACCATCCATGCATAAGCACCTGTACAGACAGACTTGTCATCTTCCAACCTCTCTTTAATAAGCTCAGTAAATCATGTACCCAACACCTTACACAGTTAAAAAGCCATTCATCTTCAAAGCCCAAGATTATTTTTTCAGTCCTAAACTGATCTCAGAACTGAACAAATTTATGCGGTCACAGCCTTTTTGTCTTTGAAGATGATTAAGAACACATCCTTCCTTCAGCCTAATACCCCATCCCCCTTTGCACCGTTGAAGCATTTACCTTCAGCAACCACTAGTACTCTCCCAAATCAGTGTTTTCCAAAGAAAGCTATCCAACCTACAAGCACACCCTGGTTCCCACACACTCAGTTCTCTGCACTGAGCTGCATCCAACACGTTTTTGTTGGATTTATCATCAGTTAAACAGGCATTTCAAGTCATTCTCTAACAGGAACCTTAACTTTCTCTTTCCTCCTCCACAAATAGTTTTTTAACTACAAACCTCACTGGCAAGGTTTTAATAGCACTGTCTCCATAGGCTGAGATACAGATACTGAACAGGACTAAGATGGACACAGACCCCTGGGGAAACTAACACTTGAAATGGTCTCGATCACAGACTTCTCCTCAGTAACTACAACTTATTATCTATCATTAAACAGGTTTTTAATCCTTCTGATGTGTTGTGTTTATTTGACATATGTACTCTTGTTAAAAACTGACACTGGTCACTCAGAGGAATTCAACTGGCTGGGCAATGTTCAACTGTATCAGTATCACCTTGTACAATCTGGGCAAAATAGGCAAGACAGCATTTGTCTGCAAAGATGTGGACTGTGTTATACAAAGCCACACTGAATAGATATTAAACAATTTCATTAGACTCTAATGGTTTTAAAAACTCTCCCAAATTAGTTTTTATCTTGTACCAATATATAGTTAGATAGTTTGTAGCTCTTTGGGTCATCCATTTCAATTCTTTCAATGGTGACTCCTGGCGGGCAGTGCTCCAGCCTTCTGCAATTCCCCTAGTTCACAAGAATTAGCTAACAATTAACATTAATGAACAAAAGAGGTCCTTGCTTTGGCTGTTATCTTTGGATGTAGCTTATCTACATCTGCTGGACTGTAACTATTAGCAAGCACTCTCATCCTCCTTTGTTATAAATTATATATAAAACCAGAATATGGTCCAAATACCAGCAAGATGGGGGTCTTTGCTGTTCTTTTTTTCTGTTTGTTTTTTGTTTGTTCATTTATTTTGTTATTTGTGTTTTTTTTTTTTTCCAAAACACACAACTATTTCCTAATTTTATGTTGTACCTACATCTGGATCTTTTCTCTCTGCATGTAAAAATTTGATGCCTTCTCCTCCGAACCCGTATCACCACTATCTCCATGATTAGCAAATTTCCCTTCTTACCTGCTTCTTTTAAGTTTGCAATTGTATTTCCTACCATTTACATCCTCTTTCCTCTCCATCCTCCCTCCCTAACATGCAGGATACTTTGAGATTTATTAACACAGTTTCAGTGACTGTGGAATCATGTCTTTTTGACAATCAGTATGATTTTTTTGAATACTTCAAAGCTTCAATTAACACCTCCCTTTTTAAAGGCACCTTCCCAAGCAGTTACCCTGTCAATTTTTAAGCTTGAAGAAACAGACTCTTCTAAAGCTTCATACATTACTGCCTGATGCCATATTCTGTTTGCACAAAGCAAATACAGACAACAACCACTGGCACCTAGGCAACCGTGGGATTTCAGGTCAGCTATTAACTCTTCTTTATCTGCTAGAACAAGGTCAACTATTGATTTATTCCACAGTGGGCGCAGTACTGTGTGCATTAAAAAATGACCTACTCCTTCTAGAAGCTTTCCGGAAGTCGTTTTCTTGGCACCATGAAATGTCAAGTAAATATTACTCGTTTTAAGCAGCCTATTTTATTTGCTTCCCTGTAAGAGGCATATACATACGGAAATGTTTGCTCCATTCCCGAGGATATGTCAGGGACCTGTTAGAAACACATAATAGGCAAGACAGGTGGTTTGAAACACTGGTAACTTGAATTTGTCACGAAATCCTTCAGTCTGCAGTTCTTTCAAATTGTGAAGGCTTAAGAAGTGTTATGTAACATCCATTTAAGCACACATGGGACAACACAGCTCAAGTCCACCTCTACTCAAGTCTGGGTGAAAGCATTAGCTACTGCTCTGCACCCTCGGGGCTGGGCTGACCTCTTGCATGCTGTTCCATCCCCAGGGAGGACTTCTTTACTCCCTCCCTACCATCACATTTATTTCTTCCTCCATGGCTTTGCTGTCTACCCAATTCCTCTCTTTGTACAGTAGGTTGGGAAAATCACTCCAGGCGAGGATTTTGAGTCTCTCAGATATGACGTTGAAGAGATGTGACCTGACACACAGAAGGGAAAGGGAGGAGATGGGGGGAGAGATGTTACAGGCTAGCCACAGCTGAAGACTAAGACAAACAAGAGTCCCCTATAGGAAAGAGGGTAGGTTTTCAGTGAGTCACCTAAGGGAAAGCATCCTGATCCTAGAAAAGAATTAGGAGCACGGAAGATTCAGAGAGTAACTCTGAGTCTCTGAGCACGCTGACAGAAGCAGCACTCAGTGAAAAAGGGAGATGTGCAAGAACCATTGATTATTTCATTGCCAAAGTAGCAAAGTTTTCTATTACAGGAAAATCTCACATGCTTTGTTTGTGACCCAAAAGATGAACGTTCTTCTGGCAGGCATACCTGTCAGCAAACACAGGGTCAGGTGAACTAGCAAAAGGCCTTATAGGCAATGTACCACCTTAAAATCACATCACTGTGCTGGAACTTGAGAATATGTTTAGAGAACAACTAAACCACCTAAATAAAAAATTGAATAACTTGAGGAAACACCAGAAGCCAACTCATATAGCATATTTCCCCACCCCTTCTATGTACAACAAATGGCACCATATGGGCCCAAAAGAGAACAGGAAACATGAATGCAAACAATTCAGCTGTATTTTCCACAAGCCCCTTCTCAAGACAACAGTTCATTCAAATTGCTTGGGTCTCCCAATCTGCAAAGCAGAGGTAAGAGTCATGAGGACAGGGATGTTTTTCATTTCCATTCATGTTCCCCACACCAGGAGCGAAGGGAAGAACAGCGTCAAGGTGAATGAGCATGAAGGGGGCCAGCTGTCAAACCAAGTACTGGTCCCAAGGGAAGGGGCAGTAACAACATGGAACAATTTATGTCAGCAATGCAGCACCCAGGAGAGGGGAGCAGCAGTAGCACAGATCAGGATGTGCTAAATACAGATTGCAGCAGGTGGTCCAAGAACTGGCTGTGATTTCAGCAACCGGTTTATCCAAACCGGACGGAACTGCCTACCACATAGCCCTGCAACAGCAAAAAGCAAGCTAAAACCACAAAAGCAGAGCAAGTGACTGAAGATTCGGCAGCTGCAGATTGCCAGGAGATGAGCTTCACCCTGAAAACATTCCCAAGGATGTCAAAGACTGTGACAATCTAATGTATGAACAAGACAGAAGCAAACCCAGGCCTCTTACAACAGAATCACAGAATCCCAATTTTGGCTGGGACGTACCTCCATAAGAAATTTAGCGCAGTTTCTGCTCGAAACAGGTCAAATGAGACCTGGTTGGCCAGTCAAGTCAAATACCTTAAAAGATGGAGGCTCCACAACCACTCCAAGCACCATACTGCAGTATTAAACCCCCTTACAATTAAAAAAGAGAAAATTCCTGATATATGATCTAAATTTCCCATGATCCAACATGTGTTTGCTGTCTCTCATCTCATCATTACACACAACCAAAAATAATCTGCCTACATTTGAGAAGATGGCTTTGCCTGGAGAGGTTCAGGGAGGACCTAATAACTCTACAACTACCCGAAAGGAGGTTGTAGTGAGGTGGGGGCTAGTCTTCACTCCCAAGTAACAACTAATAGGACAAAAGAAAACAGCCTCAAGCTGCACCAGGGGAGGTTGAGATTGGTAACTGGGATTAATTTCTTCACAGAGAAAGTGCTCAGGCATTGGAACAGGCTGCCCAGGGCAGTCGTAGAGTCACCATCCCAGGACGTGTTCACAAACCGTGTAGCTGAGGCCCTCAGTGACAAGGCTTGGCGGTAGACTTAGCAGTGCTGGGGTAATGGTTGGACCTGATGATCTTGAGAGTCTTTTCCAACCTAGCTGACTTTATGATTCTATCTTTTCTGTATCTTCTCAGCTGGTAGTTGCTGACAACAAAAAACATCCTCCATCTTCTCTTCTCAAAGATGAACAGGCCCAGGTTTCAGACTCTGCTCACATTCCATATTCTCCAGCCCCCTGACCACCTTGCTGGTGCCCACTAGGCTTGCTCCAGTATTTCACTTACATGAAGTGCACTTCTTGCACTAGGGAGCCCAAACTGGACACAGTATTCCAGATGCAGTCTTAACAGAGCCCAAGGTGTGGGCAGCCATCTTTGCTGCAAGGGCATGCAGCTGTTTATGCTCAACATGGACAGTGGGATTGAGTGCTCCCCCAGCAAATTTGGTGATGACACCAAGCTGTGTGGCTCGGTTGATACGTTGGAGGGAAGGAATGCCATCCAGAGGGACCTTGACACGTACAGGAGGTGGGCTGATGCCAACCTCATGAAGTTTAACCATGCCAAGTGCAAGGTCTTACACCTGGGTGGGAGCAATCCCAGGCACACATACAGGTTGGGCGGAGATGAGACTCAGAGCAGCCCTGAGGAGAAGGACTTGGCGGTGTTGGTTGATGAGAGAATGAACATGAGCCGGCAGTGTGCTCTTGCAGCCCAGAAAGCCAACTGCATCCTGGGCTGCATCAAAAGGAGAGTGACCAGCAGAATGAGGGAGGTGATCGTGCTCCTCTACTCTGCTCTCGTGAGACCTCACTTGGAGTATTGTGTGCAGTTCTGGTGTCCTCAACATAAAAAGGAC